>CAUYRH010096732.1:0-43575 GCA_963574655.1 Perodicticus potto
GCCTTGGCTGAACTGCAAAACAGAAAAATAGCCGGGCGATGTGGCTGGCGCCTGTAGTCCCAGCTACTCGGGAGGCTGAGGCAAGAGAATCGCCTAAGCCCAGGAGTTGGAGGTTGCTGTGAGCTGTGTGACGCCACGGCACTCTACCGAGGGTAATAAAGTAAGGCTCTGTCTCTACAAAAAAAAAAAATCATCTTGATAGTAATGTGGAAGAGATGAGAACAATAGATAAGATTTAAGTCAAGAAGACCACTTAGAAAAACTAGTACAGCAACCTAGGAGAAAATAACAGAAATCTGAATTCAAGCAGCAACAGTAAAGAGAAGGTGATAAAACCTTCTGAGAGATATTTTTTACATCAGGACTGGGTGCTGGGGCACATAATATTATCTGGTAATTATATAGCTATTCTCATCAGCTTCCTTTCCATAATGGCTTTTTCAAACTTTCCCACTCTCCCTATACCTTCTTTTTCTCCTCTCTCTTCACCTCTGCAAAGAAAATAAAAACCATTGAGTCTTACTTCATCAGTTCTACCACCAAATTCATTTTTACCTGCATACGTTCCCATCACTTCTCTCTTCTCTGCTTCCTATTATTCTCTATGCTCTGGATCCCATCTCCTCCTGCCTTCACAGGAAGTTTACAGTATCAGCTGTCTCTTCAATCTCTCTTTCTCTATTAGTCCCCTCCTACCACCAAGTCTGATCCACACATTCCCCTCACCAGCTCTCCCCTCCTCTCCTGTCACTGTTCAACTCTTAATAATTGTTTACAGTCATTGCATTTATTCCCACTACACACTCATTTTTCAGATTCACACAACTTTTGGTTCACTGTCCCCAACTTCACTGAAACAGCTCTCAGTCCAGATTTTCCCATCTCCCTTGCTCTTTCCCAGTCCCCTTTGTCAGCTCATCACCCTCTATCCAAACATGAACTGCACATTTCCAAGGGGTCAGGCTAACCCTCAGGGCCTCATATTCTTTTCTTCAATCTATACCTTCTCCCCAAGCAATTTTAAACATTCCCTTGACTTCAGTTACCATCTGTGTGCCTACTACACTCAAATGTTTGTCTCCAACCCAGACCTCTCCTCTATACATGTATATTTAGAGAACTGCTCTTTCAGTACCTTGTGAATGTCTCATAAGCACTTCAAAGTCTGCATGTCCAAAACTGAACTTCACTGTAAATTCACATCTCCAATGTTCTTCATCTCATAAACAGCACCACCAGCCACTCCACTGCTGCATCAGATCTCATATCTGGCATCTCCTTCAATTCCCCCATCCACTAAATCAGTTCACTTTCTTTAGTAATTCTTTTTTTTTTTTTGTTTTGAGACAGTCTCACTTTGTTGCCCTCGGTAGAGTGCCATGGCATCACAGCTCACAGCAACCTCAAACTCTTGGGCTTGAGCAATTCTCTTGCCTCAGCCTCCCAAGTAGCTGGGACTACAGGACCACAATGCCCAGCTACTTTTTTGTTGCAGTTGTCATTGTTGTTTACCTGGCCCAGGCCAGATTCGAACCCGCCAGCCTCAGTGTATGTGGCTGGCGCTGTAACCACTGTGCTATGGGAGCCGAACCCTTTAGTAATTCTTCTAAGTTGTTCTTAAATCTATGCATTTCTGTCCATCTCCATTGTTATCCCCTTCCCCAATCCAAACACCATCTTACCCCTAAATTAATTATAACACTGTTATTCCCCCTATAAGTACACTCACACAATTCTCACGTAGTCTCCATAGAAGAGTCAAAAGGTCTTTAAAAAAACAAAAACAAAATGCTCAAATCTCTCCACGTTGCATCCATGTTTAAAATCCTCTTATAGAGCTGGATGTAGTGGCTGATACCTGTAATCCTAGCATTTTAGGAGGCTGAGGCAGGTGGATTGCTTGATCTAGGAGCTTAAAGACCAACCTGAGCAAGAACAAGAGCAAGACCATGTATCTACTTAAAAAAAAAAGAAAAACTAGCCAGGTGTTATCGCAGATGCCTGTAGTCCCAGCTACTTGGGAGGCTAAGGCAGAGAACTGCTGAAGACCAAGGGTTTGAAGTAAGCTGTGATTGTGATGCCACAGCACTCTACCAAGGGTGACAGAATGAGACTCTGTCTCAGGAAAAAAAAAATCCTCCTATTCCTTCCCACTGTTCTTCACATAAAGCCCCATATCCTAAACAAAGCCCCCCAAAGTCCTGCAAGATGAGCTTCCTCCTACCTACCACTGTGCCAAACTCCAAAGAATATTAGCCTTTTAATTCCTCAAACAAATCACACTCATTCCCTCCTCAGAGCACCTGTTAGCCTTCAACCTTCTCCTCCCACATCCTCACCTAACTTCTATAGGACACAATTTAAATGTCACCTCCTTGACTCCTACCCCTCATCCCAAAGCTAAATCATTCCCGTCCTATATTCTCAAAGCACTCTGTACTTCCTAAGGAGGCAATCATTTCACCATTCATGTGATTATTTGTTTAATGTTGGGTATTTTAATGGTCTACGATTTCCATAAGTATAATGATTATGACTCTTGGGCATACAAGGGTAAGGAATGCCTGACACATTAATAGTAACAGCTAACACTCTTAAAAACTCATTATGTCCAGGCAGTGTTCAAGCAGTTACACATATTAACTCATTTAGTCCTCATGACACACTTTGAGGTAGGTATATTATACACAAAATGCCTGTTATAGATGAAAAGACTACAGCAGAAAAGATGCTGGGTCATTTGCCCAAGGTCACACAGTTAAGTAGTGGAGCAGGAATCTGACTCATATTTAACCACTACCCAAACTTCCTCAGTTATCAACAGGGAATTTGTTCCAGGGCTCCCACAGACACCAAAATCTGCAGATGCTCAAGTCTTTTTTTTTTTTTCTTTTTTTGAGACAGAGCCTCAAGCTGTCACCCTGGATAGAGTGCGGTGGCATCACAGCTCACAGCAACCTCCAATTCCTGGGCTCAAGCGAGTCTCTTGCCTCCGCCTCCCAAGTAGCTGGGACTACAGGCTACAACGCCCAGCCATTTTTTGGTTGCAGCCGTCGTTGTTTGGCGGGCCCAGGCTGGATTCGAACCTGCCAGCTCAGGTGTGCGTGGCTGACGCCTTAGCCCATTGAGCCACAGGCACCAAGCCATCAAGTCTTTTTTTTATTTGTATTTTTCTTTCTTTTGTTTCCCTTAAAGAGAACATCTTATGGCTCATGCCTATAATCCTAGCACTCTGTGAGGCCAAGGCAGGTGGATCACCTGAGCTCAGGAGTTCGAGATCAGCCTGAACAAAGGTGAGACCCCGTCTCTAAAAATAGCCAGGCACCTATAGTCCCAGCTGCTAGGGAGGCTAAGGCAAGAGGATCACTTGAGCCCAGGAGTTTGAAGTTGCTGTGATGCCATGGCACTCTACCAAAGGCGACAAAGGGAGACTCTGTCTCCAGAAAAAAAAAAAAAAAAAAAAGGCTTTGCACCTGTGGCTCAAGCGGCTAAGGCACCAGCCACGTACACCTGAGCTGGCGGGTTCGAATCCAGCCCGGGCCCACGAAACAACAATGACAGCTGCAACCAAAAAATGGCTGGGCGTTGTGGTGGGCGCCTGTAGTCCCAGCTACTTGGGAGGCAGAGGCGGGAGACTAGCTTGAACCCAGGAATTGAAAGTTGCTGTGAGCTGTGATGCTATGACACTCTATCCAGGGTGACAGCTTGAGGCTCTGTCTCAAAAAAAAAGAACATCTTGCCTTGTCACCCAGATCAGAGTGCAATGGCATCATCATAGCTCACTGCAACCTCAAAATCCTGGGCTTGAACAATCCTCCTGCCTCAGTCTCCCAAGTACCTGGGATTATAAGCAAGGGCTACCACACCTGGCTAAATTTTCTATTTTTGTAGAGTCAGAGTCTATGTTGTCCATATTGGTCTTGAATTCCTGGACTCCAGCAATCCTCTCACCTCAGCCTCCTGAGCAGCTACAACTATAGGCATGCACTACCATGCCTGGCTTGTATTATTTTTTATTGAATTATGTTTTATTGGTTTCTGTTTTCAGATATTTTCTATCTGTGGTTATTTGAACCCAAAGAGGCAGCAACAACAGGATATGAGAACCAACTGTATGTATCTAAGCACATCAATAGAAGAGCTCAATATTTACTTCATAACTGATAAACTAAGAGGATGAAATATTATTATAAGATCCTAGGTTACAGTCTAACCATAAGAAGCTAAAAATCCAGGCTCAAAAATATATCTATTCTGTGAATAAGTCATGGGAAGTGATGGTGAGTAAAACCTTCATTGGGAAAACCAGTGAACAGGAACTGGACTGAAAGTTAACAACTAGTAACTCATAAGCAGAAGAAACCAAACATTCCTCCAGCAATTCAGCCAGGACAGCTTCACATATAATTAAGAGAGGAACCCTTCAACCACCCTTATCATCAGAAGATAGTACCAGGAGAGAGAATTAAGACTACCTAAAGAAAACATGCCACATGGACTGCAAGGATGTCAAGAAATTTCCCCTGCATTGAGACTAACACTTCCCAGGTCCACAGGGCTATTTTCAGGCAAATCTCAAATTAACTCAAAAGTTGTATGAAATTCAAATTCTATACCACCAAGGAAAAATAAAACACACAAAAAATAAGAATTCTGAAAAGTGGTAACAGGGCAGAAGGATGGGCCCTGGTGGATGGTCACATCCCTTCACCCTCCCCAGTGCCCATTCACAGGTAAAGTGGTTGCCACTGACCTGATCTGCATCTGCATGAACTCCAGGAGACTGAGCAGATGGTACCTCCTGCTGGACTGCAGCCACTGCCCCATTGGGCATCAGAATGAGTTGTGAGGCTAGAGGCACATTCCGGCCCAGGGTTCGGTTTACCTGCAATAGGTTTCCCAGCTGTGGCTGGCAAGGAGCGGGGGAAGAGGAAGAGCAAAGAGGACAAAAGGAAACAAAGAGACAGAAAAAATGGAAGGAAAGGACCACAAGACAAAATAAACAGAAGATATTAAACAGCCAAGCCCTTCCCCTTTTCACACCAACCCAGGAGCCTCTTATTCTCCACATGCGATGAATCATCCAGAAGAAAACCTAGAATGTGCAGAAGACTATAGACTGATAACAAAGAGTCAAACATCAAAGCTGAGAAAATGAGGATTTTAGAACAATTATTTATAGATAGTAAGTAAGTAGGCCGAGAGATGACACTTAGAATGTGTGTAATGGAGCCACAGATTTCAAGGTTGACTATATCTAACACTAATTTAGTCAAAGTTAAGGCAAAAACTTTCTAGCTTAGAATCTCAATGTTATCTGCAGGCTACCTGTGAATACTGACCATCACTTCCAGGATAAGCAAGACAAGAGGGAATAAATCACCCTACCTCAAAACATCTGGCCAACCATACGTAAATAAAACAGCTTTCACTGGAGTCCTTGCCAGGGACAATTATGCCCCTAGGACAACGATGACTGTGTCTGTAGCTTACCCGTAGATACATCTGGGCCTGGGACTGGTTGAGGGGTGGGGAGGTGGTGTTCCCCAGTAGCACAGATTGGGTCAAGGTAGTAGCACTGGGAGAGCTCACACTCTGAGATCGGCTGATGAGCTGGGCGGCCGACGTAGTGGCCAGATTGATCTGTGTGGTACAGAAAGGAACCAGGTCTAAGGATTTGGGAGAGATTAAAGGAAATGTATATAACTGACAAATTCAGAGTGACAGAATCAAGAATTTTCACAAAGTCAGGGGGAAATGAATAATAATTTCCTATCCAAAACTGTCATCCTGACTACTTAGCAAAATGAAAAAAAAAAAAAAAAAAAAACCCTAACCACCAGTGTTAACAGTTGAGATGGCACAAGAATGAAATGGAAAAGATTTTCTCATCAACAGGTCACAGATGAGTCCCTTTCTTTGTCACCCCCTCCTTTTCCCCAGGATTTCCTTCCTGCTTTCTTAGGATTGCTCATTAAAGATTCCTGTATAGATCCATGTTGGTTGCTTTCCCTTTTACTATATTCTCTACATAAGAGCAGTAAATATCCACTGATGACTCAATAAACACTCTCAGATCAGTGGCACAGAGTAGTCTGTCCTAGGTCAAAGACCCTGGCAGAGAAGCCTCTTGTTCGGAGGTGGTACTCACAGAGGCCTGGGTACTGGCAGGCTGCTGCTGGCTAGTGCTGGTGTTTGGGGAGCTGGCCTGACGACTGGCAGCAATTGTAGCCTGTTAAAAAGGAAAGAAAACAAGAAAAAGCAGAGACAATGAAGGAAAAAGCTCTTAGTCTTCTAGTAATAAATCAGACAAAAATTTTACAGAAATTTCAGGTTAAGAATAAAGAGCTTCGGCTCGGCGCCTGTGGCTCAAGCGGCTAGAGCGCCAGCGACGTACACCTGAGCTGGCGGGTTCAAATCCAGCCTCAGCCTGCCAAACAACAACGGCTGCAATCAAAAAACGGCCAGGTGTTGTGGCAGGTGCCTGTAGTCCCACCTACTTGGGAGGCAGAGGCAGGAGACTTGCTTGAGCCCAGGAGTTGGAGGTTACTGTGAGCTGTGATGCCACAGCACTCTACCCAGGGTGACAGCTTGAGGCTCTTGTCTCCAAAAAAAAAAAAAAAAAGAATAAAGAGCTTCTACTCTGAGATAAGGAAAAGTATTATCCCAGTTAGATAGGCAACCTATCCCCCATTCCAGCTTTCTTTTAGGTAGAATAAGAACCTTTGGTCAGGTAACATGAGTCAAGAATAAATCTATCCAATACAATATAACATAAGCCATATATTCTCTACTATGCAAATTTCTTTTTTTTTTTGGAAAGACAAGAGTCTCACTCTATCGCCCCAGGTAGAGTGCCATGGCATCACACAGCTCACAACAACCTCCAACTCCTGGGCTTAGGCGATTCTCTTGCCTCAGCCTCCCGAGTAGCTGGGACCACAGGTGTCCGCCACAATGCCCGGCAATTTTTTTCCTGTTTTGCAGTTCAGCTGAGGCCGGGTTTGAACCTGCCACCTTCAGTATATGGGGCCAGCACCCTACTCGATGAGCCACAGGTGCCGCCCTACTATGCAAATTATTTAAAAGTAAAAAGAAATAGGAAAACTTAACTTTCATAATTTAACTAAGTATATATAAAATGTTACCATTTTAACAGGTAATTTTTTTTTTTGAGACAGTCTCACTATGTCGCCCTCAGTAGAGTACTGTGGCATCACAGCTCACAGCAACCTCAAACTCTTGGGCTTAAGCCATTCTCTTGTCTCGACCTCCCAAGTAGCTGAGACTACAGGCACTCGCCACAGTACCCGGCTATACTTTGGTTGCAGTTGTCACTGTTCTTTAACAGACCCAGGCCAGGCTTGAATCTGCCTGCTTAGGTGTACGTGGCTGGCACCCTACACACTGAGCTATGGGCGCCAACCCAAGTAATTTATATTTAAAAAAAAAAAAAATCACTGCGATTTTATATTCTTTCTTTTACACTAAATCTTCAAACTGTAAAATCTTATAGCACATAGCCAGGTGTGTTCACACCTATAATCCTAGCCCTCTAGGAGATCCAAGCAGGTAGACTGCTTGAGCTCAGGAGTTTGCGATCAGCCTAAGCAAGAGTGAGAAACTCTCTCTAAAAAAAAAAAAAAAAAAAAAAAGTATATATATATATACACACACATATATACACACACACACACATATACATATATACATATATATATATATATATATATATATATATATATATATAGCCAGGCATTGTGGCAAGCACCTATAATCCCAGCTACTTTGGAGATTGAGGCAAGAGAATCACCTGAGCCCAAGAGTTTGAGGTTGCTGTGAGCGATGATGCCACAACACTCTACCAAGGGCAACAAAGTGAGACTGTGTCTCAGAAATAAATAAAAAAGGCAGCACCTGTGGCTCAAAGGAGTAGGGCACTGGCTCCATATGCTGGAGTGGCGGGTTCAAACCCAGCCCTGGCCAAAAACCGAAAAAAAAAAAAAAAAAATTAAATAAATAAATAAATAAAATAAAATCATATAGCACATCTCAAATTCCACTAACCACAGTTCAAGTACTCAATAGACAGCACAGATCTAATGGCTATATGACTATATTAGACAGCACAGATCTAGAGCATGGCCGTTCTGCCTCTAAAAGGTAACTCTCCGAGTTCATACTGCAACCCCAGAAACTAGGATCCATCTACTCTTCTATAGGACAGGAGGCAAAGAAGACTCTGTACCCACTTTGGCTTAGTACAGAATGCTGTATACCCCAAGTGTCCCCTGCCCACCTTTAGTGCCTGTCCCCTCCCTCTTGGGCCAGCTGGCTGCTGACCTCTCACCTGCTGGACGGCAGCCAGGCTATGCAGCTGGGCATTACTGAGCTGCTGCTGGAGCATGAACTGGTGGAAATACTGAGCTGCGTTGGGCTGTCGCTGCAGTGCCTGCAGAGCCTAAGAGGAGAAAGAATAAAACATTCTAGAATTAATCACCCCTAAATCCTGTTCTCTGCAAATCACTCTATCTGTGGGAAAGGGAGCCACTAGGAAGACAGAAACCAAGGTAGATGGGAGATTCGGCTAAATTACATATCAACACGGGATTAGTCCATTTTTATATTAGAATCAGTTAAGTTGGCTCGGTGCCTATGGCTCAATGGGCTGAGGCGCCAGCCACATACACATGGAGCTGGCGGGTTCGAATCTAGCCCGGGCCCGCCAAACAACAATGGTGGCTGCAACCAAAAAATGGCTGGGCATTGTGGCAAGTGCCTGTAGTCCCAGCTACTTGGGAGGCGG
This sequence comes from Perodicticus potto, assembly GCA_963574655.1. Classification (NCBI taxonomy): domain Eukaryota; kingdom Metazoa; phylum Chordata; class Mammalia; order Primates; family Lorisidae; genus Perodicticus; species Perodicticus potto. The sequence continues at coordinate 8,807 of CAUYRH010096732.1, forward strand.
AGGCAAGAGACTCGCTTAAGCCCAGGAATTGAAGGTTGCTGTGAGCTACGATGCCACAGCACTCTACCCAGGTTGACAGCTTGAGGCTCTGTCTCAAAAAAAAAAAAAGAATCAGTAAGTTTAGAGTAGTGGCTGTGGCTCAGTGGGTAGGGCGTTGGCCCCATATACCGAGGGTGGTGGGTTCAAACCCGGCCTCAGCCAAACTGCAACAAAAAAATAGCCAGGTGGGCGCCTGTAGTTCCGGCTACTCAGGAGGCTGAGACAAGGGAATCACCTAAGCCTAGGAGTTAAAAGATGCTGTGAGCTGTGTAGCCCGTTGAGCCACAGGCGCCGAGCCATGAAATCTTATTTCTTAAAGTGAGACCTGGAAATACATAACAACGAAGACTAGACAGGTTGAAAATAAATGGGATACTGATAAATGTAAAGTAAACAAAAGATTATGTATTCCAGGTAGATTGTAAAGGTAATAGAACCCCTAAGGGTTAAAATTAATGGAAACATAGAGTAAACAGTGACTTCTAAGAGATATCTACATAATATCCAGAAAAATTTTCAACTAATTGGCGTTTTCAAATATCTACAGTATAATGCTAACAGATGTTTATAAAAATGACACTGGCAGTTCAGTTTTAGTGTTAACTGGACTTTTTTTTTTTTTTTTTTTTGAGACAGAGCCTCAAGCTGTCACCCTGGATAGAGTGCCGTGGCATCACAGCTCACAGCAACCTCCAATTTCCGGGCTCAAGCGAGTCTCTTGCCTCCGCCTCCCAAGTAGCTGTGACTACAGGCGCCCACCACAACTCCCGGCCATTTTTTGGTTGCAACCGTCATTGTTGTTTGGCGGGCCTGGGCTGGATTCGAACCGGCCAGCTCAGGTGTACGTGGCTGGCGCCTTAGCCCGTTGAGCCAAAGTCGCCGAGCCGTGGACTTTTCTTTTTTTTTAAGAGACAGGGTCTTACTTTGTCACCCTTGTAGAGTGCTATGTCACCCTTGTAGAGTGCTATCACAGCTATGTAGAGTGCTTTGTCACCCTTGTAGAGTGCTATGGTGTCACAGCTCACAGCAACCTCTAGCTCTTAGACCTAGGTGATTCTCTTGCCTCAGCCTCCCAAGTAGTTGGGACTACAGGCGCCTGCCACAACACACGGCTATTTTTTTGTTGCAATTTGGCCGGGGCCGGGTTCAAACGCGCCACCCTCGGTATATGGGGCCGGCGACCTACTAACTGAGCCACAGGTGCTGCCCAACTTTGCTATTTATCGAAATATAAATCTCTAAAGAGGTCCATGATATTTCCATCCATTACTCAAGGAGATTTACAAGAAAGCCCAAAGATTAAAAACCTGACAGTCCATGAAGAAAAATGGTTAGTTAGAATCTCGCTAGATGGAGAGAATGTTATTTAAAAAAAAAAAAAAAAAAAAAATCCTCAAATAAAAAACTTTCATTCTCTTTGCTTGCCCAAACCTTTGTAAAAGTCTTAGAACAGGAAGGGAACTCTCCCCAGTTTGCTAGAAAGGAACTAGGACAATTATCTTCCAGCATCTTTGCCTACCCCAAGCCAATATTCACAGGTCATGGCCCATCCGAGTTGAGCCTCACCTGCACTGCTTGTCGTTCATACAGTGACATTTGTGCTATCTGGGGCCGAGAGCTGCCCCCTGAGCTGGAACTCCCATTGGTGGAGTTGGAGTTCTGCTCACTCTCAGTCTCCATGATAGTGGTCCAGGGTCCCCAAGGCTGATACTCTGACTCAAGACCTAGATGGAAACAATAAAGAATTAAAATTTACATCTTGATTCTAAACTGTTATTTCATGTTATCATTTAAGACCACAATAAGTCCATAAGTTATCTAAAAATCTTCTTCCATAAGCCTTAATGTCTCTAATCTTAGAACTCCCAAATCTGCAATGTACTTTCACAACCATATCATCCCTACACTATTGTTTAAAATTATGCATTGTCACAAAAGAAACAAATGGCCAGAATATAAAATGGCACCTTACACACCCTAAGGCCACCTTATATTCTCACAGCATTTCTTAATGATTTAAAATCTTTCCACTTAAAATCTGTGCTTATCTCTTTTGTCTCCATCTGCATCACTGTCATCTTTACAACGGTCATTTCCTGGGGTGCCACTAGTTGCATCTTTTCTCTGGGCTGAGCATGTCATCTATACTATCTCTTACAGTAATATGCAGTAAATACTATTATCCCATTTTACAACTATATAAATGAGGTTTTCTTAGGCTAAAGAAGTTTCCCTAATAAATATTAAGTCTTTACACTACCATGTTTCCTTTTCAAACCAAAAAAAAACTATGATTAAGGCAATGTCACTCAGTACCAGTACTTATTATCCTCATTTTATGGAAGACCACCTAAGATACAGATATGTTAAGTGTGTCACGGAAGGTCATAAAACAAGTAGGTAGAAGCAGCCCATATAGCCCAAATAGCTGGCTACTAGTAATAATACCTCAGGCATGTCACTTTCCCTCCTTACAGCTCAGTTTCCCCACATGCAAAGAAGGCCTCCCATTGAATGGAATTTATCACTTTAACAAACAACTCACAGGCATGAAATATGTTAAATATACAACAAAGAAAATCTTCAAGAAAGTAAGATTCAACTTTTTAGTCTACTTAAGTGTTAGAAATTACCCTCTGGAGACTACACTAAAATGCAAAAAGATATATGTGAAAAACACTGCTTAGAACCAAGCAAGGAGATAGGAGATGACAAGCAAGAAGAAATATTCTTTCAAAGCAGCATTAAATGGCAATAAGGTCTTTTATTCATTCTTATCTTTTTTCTCTTTTGTTAAACATACATACTGTATTATCTAGTTTTGAGGCACTGGGCCACAATATCAGGTCAACAAAACATTATTTGATTTAGCAATGTAAACATCAAACCAGAACTTCTGCTAAGCACTATCAACAGTTTTATTAGGGTGAGTGGATTCATCTTGGGGATTGCATCCAAAACAAACAAGCAAGCAAAGTAAAATACACGTAAAATCAAACTGTTTGGCCTTGGCAGTAACGCTGAAGAGCTTTCTCATTATTTCATCCCCAGTATCATCTGATCACATCATTACCCTCCCCCCAAGCTCTTTGATTTCATTTAGGAATAGCAAAAGTCACTGTAAACATGGATATAACCCAAAAAGTACACAAGAAAAATCACATCAGGTTCAACTCTATCTACCTTCTCCCCATATCTTTTGCCAAAATATCAAAGCACTAAACAGATACAGACCCATGAATCCTCATTATCAGCATGTGAAGAAAAAAAGTGGGTAAGGATTAGAGGCAGCACGGCACAGTTGTATAGAATACTGGACTTAGTTCAATGGACTCAGAGACATGACACCCCTTTACTAGCTACAGAAAGAACAATAATTCCTACTTTCATATGTGAAAATGCTTACAAACGATATAACCCCTCGTCTTCCCAAAAATGGAACTCTTATTAACATTTTTTTCACCTTGTAAAATAGAAGTAGAGATGCAAGGGGGCAACTTTAAGTGTTTCGATAAAATCAGGGAAACTTGTTATCAAAACCAGGATTCCTAGACCCCAGGCACATAAATCTATTCATTTGTCATCAATGTTGTGACTGCCAGATTAAATACTGATTAAATAAAGGCGACAAATAGTTTGGGTGGCACAATGAATTGAAATTTTCAGAATTAAACAGGAAGAGAGTAAGTAGCAGATCCACTGAAGTCCCCAGAGCAGGTAAGCCAAGCCATGGTTACCCTGAAAGGTAGCATTTGAGTGGGTATGGGTTGGGATAGGTTGGGCTGGCGCACTGACCTACAGAAGGGAGCTAGGAATATTCAGATGGACCTGGTACTGGGCCTACAGGGTCAAGCGTTGGAGGAAGTCAGTATCCCTAAAGCATAAAACTCTTGTCTTGTGGATAGGGCATGGGGGTGTGGGGGGAGCGGGAGAAGGGAGCGGTTCAGGGAAAACTGTTCCAAGGAAATGGAAGTAACCTGGAGAATATGGACAGTAGACGCCCAGGGTTCCTTGTTCTATGTAAAACCTTGATGAAAATGTTCCAAAGAGAAATCAAATACACCGAAGGAAGAGGGTAGACACAGAGCTGTACCAAGAGTCTACTGACCCAAGTAAGAAGGGAAATGTGCATACGAGAGCGGGGAGACAGGCAAAAGTCAAGGAACTGGACGGTGAGGAACCCAGCGGACCATGAAAAGCAGGGAGGTAACTAGACAGCATGCTAGGATGGAACGATCAAAGTCAGAGAAGGAAAAATGAATGAGAAAATGAGCAGTCAGAGGCAACTAGCTAGGGTGACGGACAGACAGCGCTAAGCACGGAGATGTGAATAGCAGTAAGACTTGGACAGGCAGAGCCGAACGACCGCAGAGCTCGGGGCTTGAGGTAGGCAGGGAAAGCAACCGGGGGAGGTACCTGGGGCGTTACACAGACGGAGGTGGCTGAAGAAACCTCCCCGCGCAGCCAAGCCCCCAGAGGTCCTGCCCCTCCCCGGTCCTCGGTCGCCGGTTACCTTCGCGCCTGGCTCTGCACCCAAGTCCTCCTCGGGGGCGTTCACCTCATGTGCCTGGGTCCCCAGTCGCCAGGCTGGGCAGGGGGCTCACTCGGCCTCCGCGGCGGGCTCCCCGCGCCTCCTCCCCTTCCTGGAGGGGCGGGGGCGCCGAGAGCGGGGTGGGAGGTGCCCGACGCGGCCGCGGCTCCCCGCCCCTCCCGCCGCTCCGGGAGCGGGCCCAGCAGCGGCTCAGCCAGTCCTCGGGGGCTCGCTCCGGGCCTGACACTTCCTGCCCGGCCGGGAGGGTGGGGGCTTCAGGCCGGGGGCTGCGGGCCGGGCTGGAGAAGGGGGCTGGTGGGGAGGTGCTTCCGGGGCAGCCGGACCCCTCCCCCGATCCTCCCCCTCCCCTCGGCGCCCTCCTCCCCCTCCCGCGCGGCCCTCGTTTCCTGCCGGCGCCCGTTGCCATGGCGACGCTGCTCCCGGGCCTCAGCGCTCCAGGCCCCGGGGTTTTTTCCTCTCTGTCTCTTTCTCCGCTTTTTTTACCCCCTTCTTGCTCTCCGAGTTCTGCTTGGCGGTTGGAGGAACGAAACTAAGAAAGTGCTGGCCTCTAGTGGGGAACTCACCCCTCGGAGAGGAGTTGGGGAGATGGGAGTGGGAGGGAAGTGACGTGAAAAGGGGGAAAAGAAGGTATTTTCTGGAGCCTCTGAGAATGAAGAGTAGAAAGAAAGGATCAAAGAGACCAACAGGCAGAGAGGGAGGAAGAGCAAAGCAACGGCCCCGAAGAAACGACAGACTGGGAAAGGAAAGAAAAACTTGAAGATAGAAAGGAGACAGATGCTGATTAAATCCTCTCCTCAACTCCAGGAAGGAAAAGAATGCTGCAGAAACAGTGAATCCTTTAGGAGTTGACGTCGATTTTTAAAAGCAGCAACCTTAACATAACCTCCTTTAATACGTCTGTAATTTCAGGGATTTTCGTGTGCTGGCGTGTTCTTAAATTTAAATATGCGTGTAATGAGTTAGAATGACAAAAAGACGGGAAAAAGGACCGGAATATAAAGAGGTGCAGAACAATGGGGCTGCTTCAGGAACACCAAACATTTGATGGTGGAGGCTTCATTGTATTTAGGATATCAATTTATCAGTTTTTAAATATTCTCGCCGTTTTTGATCATTCACCAAATATTTATAGAGCACCTACTATGTGCCGGCCTCTGTAACTTGGACTACATCAGTGCACAAAACAAAAATAACTGTCCTCATTAACCTTTCTGGAAAGGGTGGGGAATTGCCTTGTAGATTAACTAGGAATAATGCTTTTTCTGTTGCTGTCATACTCTTTTCCCTAAGCTCTGTTGTAGCCAGTAGTTTTCTCTGTCAATCCTCTCTTCATTCTCTCCTTTGAAAGTCCTATGCGTGATTTGGTTTTAGAGAAAAAAAAAAAAATAGAAGTGTTCTCTTTGTATATAAATTAGATCCATTTAGATTTACATTGAGAGGAGTGTTTGGGTCCCCGACTCTTAATTTGCAGGGGCCAGATTTAAATTAGAGAGGAAATTCTGCCAAGTTTAAAGGCTTCTAGAAACCAGTCAGACAAGTTATGTGGAGGAAGAAACCAGAGGGCAGCCAAAGGACTGGAAAAGCAATGTGTGGGGAGGTGAAAAGGTATGTTGCCAGGCCTTGGATGACAGGCATTGGCCTAAGATGAATTTAAAAATTCTGGCAGGGCGAACTAGTGGTAACAACTAGGTAAAGCATTAGTTGCTTAATTCAAATCTAGATTGTTGGCATGTCAGGAAGTTTAAAGCTTTCTTGCAGAGGCTTAGAAATGGATATTAAGCTGAATTAGATATTGCACTGGATTTTCCTAGCATCAATGAAAAGCATGTATAGATAATTTTCAGATTATACAACATTCAGACCAAGAAATATTATGCATGGATTCCAAGGGAGAATTATCACTAAGTATCTAAAGAAAGCCTATAGTTTAAAGCTTTCTTGCAGAGGCTTAGAAATGGATATTGAGCTGAAATGGAAATTGAGTTGAACTTCCTAGCACCACTGAAAAGCATGTATAGAATTATCACTAAGTGTCTAAAGAAAGCCTATAATCTAAGAATAAGGAACCCAAATACCAGAGGGTATGAGCTCATTTTTTTCCAAAAAACCTATGAAAGTTGTATACTGAGAGGGTACATGACCATTTCACATTTCATTTTGCATATGAAGGTTTTCCTATAACTTTGGAAGTGGAACAAAATCACTCTTCACTGCATACAGTTACATTACTCCTCTAAAGAACTTTGTGTCTTGCTGAGTCACTCGCTCCTACATCTACTAGATTATGTTAAAGGATAAGATAGTGATGAATAATTTTCTTGAGTGCCTAATATAAACTTAACCTGAGAATAATATATCACAAAGCATGCTATATTGATTATAGGCTAGTAGTTTAATTTTCATATGTAAAGGAATGTATCCTATATTTCACAGTATTACTTTCAAATTCATGTCTCTTCATGACACACTTGTGTCCCAGGATCAAAGACTAGTATTTCGGCTCGGCGTCTGTGGCTCAACGAGCTAAGGTGCCAGCCACGTACACCTGAGCTGGCGGGTTCGAATCCAGCCCGGGCCCACCAAACAACAATGACGGCTGCATCCAAAAAAAAAAATGGCCGGGTGTTGTGGCGGGCGCCTGTAGTCCCAGCTACTTGGGAGGGGGAGGCGGGAGACTCGCTTGAGCCCAGGAATTGGAGGTTGCTGTGAGCTGTGATGCCATGGCACTCTATCCAGGGTAACAGCTTGAGGCTCTGTCTCAAAAAAAAAAAAAAAAAAAGACTAGTATTTCAGGGTCATAGGGCTAAGCAATTTGTACCCAAAAAATTAGCATAAAAGAGAAATGTATCAACAGCAAAGTTATAGGAAGACCTTCCTATGCAAAAAAATCATTTTCATAGACTAAATTAACTGAAGAACAGGCCCTGAAGACTTTTAGTTTTCAGCCTAAACAACAAAACAATTTGTATTCTCTGACTTTTATTTTTTAATTTTTGCTAAACTTTCTCATTTTCATGTAGTGATTGTGCTAGAGAGTAAGTCCTTTCTTTTTCAAACCGAATAGTTCTTCTGAATGGAAGCTAGATAGTACCTTTACTCTGCATAACACTGAAGGTCATTAGCCTAAACAAGTGAAAAGGAAATGCATTTAACCTGGCAAGTAAAAATCGAAGCCCTCCTGCAAACTTAACCTGAATAAGGAAAGATCAGTAGTATTTAAAAGGAAATCAACTATTTGGCAGTAACTAAAACAAATAGAAGAGAAGGTAAGCTAATACAATTTTTCACATCAACTGAACATTGAAAAAGCATTCTTCAAGATTCTCCGCTAAACCCAGAATTGTGCAGTAAATTATGAAGGAAGAAATGGCCCTTACCCCAGAGGTGTTAGCTTCATTGGAATGTGTCTATCTGCCAGTAACAAGTAATCAAGTAAGTAAGTATGTGTGGCCATGTTATTATGCAAATATGGATAGGATGGAAATAGAGAAAAAAGGAAAGCTTTTATTCTAACTACCACCAACTGTGGTTGTGACCCAATGTACACATCCACCCCTATCTTGCTACAATTCTATATGCCACTTTAAGGCCTAGTTGGGTGAAAATGAAATGAGGATTAAGAGTACTTGTAGAGATTGCATTAATGTACCCAGCTATGATTTAATAAATAAAAAAAAAGAGTACTTATAGACACCTAGATATTTGAAGCAAAAAAGAACTTTAAAACTATCCAAGCCCCTCCATTTTCATTGTAGAAAACTGTAGGCTGGAAGATAAATATAGAAGGGCATTTCATAATCCCTGACGAATAAAAGATGTCCAATAAATATTAGTCGACTGAATTAATTTTCTAGTTTCTTGCCCCATTCTCAAAGAAAAAGAATATGGAATTAAGAGATAGAAGGATACCACTTATCCCTTACCACTCATACCCACCATAGTTTCCTTCTTTAAAGCAGAAGCTTAAAAAAAATTTTTTTTTTGAGACAGAGCCTCAAGTTATCACCCTGGGTAGAGTGCTTTGACATCACAGCTCACAGCAACCTCCAACTCCTGGGCTCAAGCGATTCTCCTGCCTCCACCTCCCAAGTAGCTGGGATTACAGGCACCCACCACAACACCCGGCTATTTTTTGGTTGCAGCCGTCGTTGTTTGGTGGGCCCGGGCTGGATTCGAACCTGCCAGCTCAGGTGTATGTGGCTGGCGCCTTAGCCCCTTGAGCCACAGGCGCCGAGCCAGAAGCTTAAAATTAACATATTGATTTGCTCTGCCCAATATTCCATCCATAACTGCCCTCCAAAGGTATGGATACAGTCCTGCATGCTTAGCATAGCATAAGACTGACAATAACATAGACTTCATCAGTTTAGACAATTACTATTGCAATGCAGTCAAGTCAAGCGCCTTCCCAGAGCTTTGGTTTTCATTCAGTAACAAGAAGATAACACCTGGTAGTTGTTGGAAGTAAATGAGATGTTTATAAAGTATTTCATACTGTTCCTGACACATAGCACAAGCTATTATTCCCTTCTTCAGTAACCAAAAATGCTTTTGTCATTACCAATATATTCCAATCACTCTCTATAATTTATTCAGCTTGCACTGCAACTTTATTTACTCAATTTATTGAGGTTATGCATTAATTAGTTTAGTTAATGAATTCACTATTATTTTATATGAAAAAGTTTTCCCCTTCTTGTGAACTATATTTACCTCTTTCAGGTTTCCAGCGTGTCTTCTGGTTTACTATTTCAGGATTTAGGGAGCAAATCCATGTCGAGAGCCAGCACTAGATTTATACCCTCTGGGGTTATATGCCCTAGGCCAAGGACAGCCAAGCACCTGGGAGAAAGTCTAAAGGGAAAACCAATTCAAAATACACTTAGAGCCTCTGCTCATGGCTTCACATACATTATTGCATTCAACTCTCTCAATAATCTTTTCTGCTATCTATTTTTAATCCTTAATTTACAAATAAGGAAATTAAAGCTCAGAAACATTAGATAAATTGCTCAAGATTCATAGGGGTAATAAGTAATGGAGTCTGAAAGGTTCCGGACCCAAGGATAAAATCATTCAGAGACGTGAGACAAAAGGAAGCTGGAAATTCAATTCATGCAATTAAAGTGGCTTTTATTCCACCTGGAGTGCAGGTGGGTTGAGATTCCTGACTAGGGAGAAATCCACACGTGGGCTATGGCAGACAGGGATTAAAAGGGTTAGGGCAGCCAGGATTGGTGGCATTCCTATTTCCTGGGAGGGACATGAGTCTGACCCTTCCTGGGTGGGGTAAGTTTATTTAGAATCAGAATATAAATTCAGGTCTGTCTAACTTCAAATCTCATAACTGCATCACATCCTTCACATTGTGAAAATAGAGTAGTGCAAAAGATCTGTTTAAAATGCTTCACACACATAAATGTTTTTCCACAAAGAAGTTTGGCGTTTGCCATGGTAAATACCTGCAATGGAACCCCATTCTGCCTTTGTTAACTAGAAAAATTGCTCTAATTATCCATCCACAAAGATACTGGGGAGATGTCTCACCAAAAATTAAGAGAGATATATACATTATTTCCCTAAATTCTCTATTTTCTCTCTTGTCTAATTGTAAACTGTGGTAAGCAGAATAATGTCTCCCCACTGGTGAATATGTTGTGCTATGGCAAAGGGAAAATAAAGTTGCATTTGTAATTAGGGTTACATGGGTTATACTATGCCATTTTATTACGTATAGAAGGGACTTCAACATCCTCAGATCTGGGTGTCTGTTGGGGAAAGAAGGGACTGAAATCAATACCCTGCAGATACCAAGGGACTACAATATGCCTTTTTACACAAAAAAATGTTGAATTGTAGGGATGTGACAAGACAAAGGTGCTTGGTCTATGGGCAGCAAATTGTGGGACAGCAACTAGGAAGTAGGGGAGGACTAATATTATTTTAATAAGTTCGTAGAAGTCCATTCCAGTGTCAGTTCCCGTAACTGCTCTTTTTGTACTGGTTCAGCAAAGGTATATTTCTCATTGGAAATTTTATGAGCTGCTTTTAGGTAGGAAGGGGAAGTGAGAGAGCCTTTCCTGGATCTGCTGTTTCTCAAGTGCCTTCAGCTCAAAATAATATCCCAAAGCATCATATTTGAGAGGGCATGTTCTGAACCCCTTTATTTACCAATTGCCAACTGCATTACTCCTTTGTTTGCTAGCAGCAGGGGGATTCATTGTATTGAGAGAGGATAACCAGAAAAATTAAGGACTAAGAGAACAGAGGTCTTCTCAAGGAGACCCCAAGGATACACCTGCAAGGTCCTCCCTGTGATGACTCAGCTCTTAGTGTTGGAGGAAAAGGAGGCCCAATGGAGAAAACGAATACCCAAACTCTGCATTTAAGAGAAAAAGGCTTTATTCAGACTGCAGAGCTACGGCAAATCTAAAAATCTCAAAATGGCCATGTTTCCCCACTGGCTTGGTCTTTCCCTTTTTATCTCCAGTCAAAAAATTCCAATCCACAATTACCTTTCTCATTGGTCAGTTTGAATCAAGCTGGAGAAGCTGTTCCAGCTTTCTCAGAACTACAGGATTGCACAGAAGTAGAAATTCCAGGTCTCAGGAAGTTAAGTCTACAAATTCCCTAAGAGCTGAGTCACCATGGAGAGGACCCCACAGGTGTATTTTTGGGGTCTCCTTGAGAAGACCTCTGTTCTCCTAGACTTTACCCTTCCCAGGTATCCTCTCTCATTAGAAATTTGTAGGCTTAACTTGCTGGAACCTGGAAACTTCCACTTCTGTAAAAGCCTCTGGTTCTGTAAAAGCTGGAGCCCACTTGTCCGCCTTGATTCAAACTGACCAATGAGTGGCCAGGCACGATGGTTCACACCTGTAATACTAGCACTTAGGAGGCCAAGGCAGGTGCCTGAGTTCACAGGTTTGAGACTAGCCTGAGCCAAAGCCAGACCTCATCTCTAAAAACAGCACGGCATTGTGGCGGGCACCTATATACTTGGGAGGCTGAGGCAAGAGAATCGTTTGAGCCCAAGAGTTTGAGGGTGCTATGAGCTATGACGCCACGGCACTCTACCAAGGGCAAGAAAGTAAGACTCTGTCTCAAAAAAAAGAAAAACTAACCAATGAGAAAGGTACCCATGGACTGGAACTTTTTGACTGGGAATAGAAAAGAGAAGACTGAGCCAGTCAGGGAGCACTGCCATTTTGAATTCTTCTGTGCCATTGCTCTGCCAGCTGAATAAAGCCCTTCCTCTTTTATTCACCGTGTTTGGGTGCTCGTTCTCTCCACTGGGCCTTGTCTTCCTGCAACAGTATCACAAGCTTGGACTAATCAATGAGTAAATAAGCGCTAAGAACCCCTTTTTAGTGGCAGATTTTTAGTTCTGTAAAAATATCAAAGTAGGGCAGTGCCTGTGGCTCACTGAGTAAGGCGCTAGCCCCATATACCGAAGGTGGCGGGTTCAAACCCGGCCTCGGCCGAACTGCAAAAAACAGAAAAATAGCCGGGCTTTGTGGCGGGTGCCTGTAGCCCCAGCTACTCGGGAGGCTGAGGCAAGAGAATCTCCTAAGCCCAAAAGATGGAGGTTACTGTGAGCTATGTGACACCACGGCACTCTACCCAGGGCGATAAAGTGACTTTAAAAGACACTTTAATTGGGTGGCGCCTATGGTTCAGTGAGTAGGGTGCTGGCCCCATATGCCAGAGGTGGCAGGATCAAACCCGGCCCTGGCCAAAAAAAAAAAAAAAGACACCTTAATTACATGAATTGAATTTCCACTCTGTCTCTACAAAAAAAAAAAATCAAAGTATAATTTTCAAAAAAGTAGAATCATAACTCTTATCAAATATAGAATTAATAACATGTCAAAGATTGTATATGATTTAATTAATGAAAGAATCAGTCAGATATCAAAATTAGTTCAAAGTGCATTTGAGAAGCTCTGAGTGTGTTTATAGGCAATTTAATACAGGAATATTGGAGTAAGAATGCTGGGATGGATACAAAATTGATTAATATCCTATGAGACTATGAGCCACAACCTTCAGGATTATCTTTTTTTACCACCAGACAGAACTATCTGGGCTTACAAATTCATCTCTGCCTCTTCTGAGTTGTAAAGTAACTGAGCCAATAGGAAATCAAAGGCACAAACTCAGCACTAAACTAAAAGAATACCCAGTAACCTCTTCCTTCTATTTACAACTTTCAGATGATTTTCTTTACCACTATAAATCTGACTAAAAAAATTGTTAGAGTGGGCCATCAGAGAGAATAGATCTTCCCATCAGAGTCCCCTGCCTAAGTTCTCCTTCTTGACTATGGTTGTAGCACATATAAGATCTGATGGTGTCAATTCTACTGTCTCACTTGGAAGATAACACTGAAAGCCCCATATTCCATGAAATTGAAGCCATGCGTGTGTGCAAATAGCACAAGCATATGTTTGTTTATTCATTATTTGTTTATTTATTACTTTTTTTCTGAGACAAGATCTTACTCTGTTGCCCTGGGTAGAGTGCTGTGACATCATCATAGCTCACAGCAACTGCAAACTCTTGCGCTCAAGTGATCCTCTTGCCTCAGCTCCCAGAGGAGCTGGGACTACTCATGCATCAGCATCAGCACCTTCCACAAACATCTCACACGACTTCCTAATCTTAGAAAATGGCAATCCTAGCTGCCTTGACAAAGTGTTTTGGAGTCATCCTTGCCCCTTTTCTCTAGATCACATGCTATGTATAACTCATTTATTCATTAATTCAATAATCAACAAAAATGTATTGAAGGGCAACGTCTGTAGCTCAGTCAGCAGGGTGCCAGCCACATACACCTAGGGTGTATGGTTCAAACCTGGCCGGGGCCTGCTAAGCAACAATGAAGTTGCAACCAAAAAATAGCCAGGCCTTGTGGTGGGCGCCTGTAGTCCCAGCTACTTGGGAGGCTGAGGCAAGAGAATCGCTGTGATGCCATGGCACTCTACCCAGGGTGACAGCTTGAGGCTCTGTCTCAAAAAGAAAGAAAAGAAAAAGAAAAACTATACAGGGGCTGGGCGCCCATAGCTCAGTGGTTAGGACGCTGGCCACATGCACCAGGGCAGGTGAGTTCAAACTCTCCCGGGCCTGCTAAACAAACTAACAAAAAAAAAAAAAAAGCAAAAATAGCCAGGCGTTGTGGCAGACGCCTGTCCCAGCTCCTCCGAAGGCTGAGGCAAGAGGATCTCTTGAGCCCAAGAGTTTGAGGTTGCTATGAACTATGATGACACCATGGTACTCTACTCAGGGCAACAGAGTAAGACCCTGTTTCCAAAACAAAATGTAATAGATAGATAAATAATAAACAGACATATACTCACAGTATTTGTACACATGCATGGCTTCAATTTCAAGGCATATGTGGCTTCCAGTGTGTTATATTCTCAGACACTTGAATTGACACCATCAGATGTTACATGTGCTAGTGGTGACTTAGGCAGCAATTATCAATAATATTTCAATCTACCATTGCAACATTAGGCATTCAATATTATTTAGAAGTCAAACAAGAATTCTTATTTGATTTTTTTTTTTTTTTTTTTGAGACAGAGCCTCAAGCTATTACCCTGGGTAGAGTGCTGTGGCATCACAACTCACAGCAATCTCCAATTCCTGGGCTCAAGCGTCTGCTGCCTATGCCTCCCAAGGGGACAGATGGCTCCCGCCACAACACCCGGCCATTTTTTGGTTGCAGCCGTCATTGTTGTTTGGCGGGCCCGGGCTGGATTCAAACCAGCCAGCTCAGGTGTACATGGCTGGCGCCTCAGCCCATTGAGCCACAGACACCGAGTCTTTTTATTTGATTATTAAGAGTACTTTCACACTTGGCAGTGTCTCACTTTTCACCTGCTATGCTTTACACTTGCCTCCCTCCTGCCTCCCCCTGCATCAGCAGTAAAGGGCCCAAACCTTGCTTACTATTTTCCTGTCAATTAATTTTTGTAAATAAAAAGTAAATATACTCCCTAATCTATTACTTTTTTAAAGTTTTATTTTTTGTTCAATTTTTTTTTTTAGAGACAGAATTTCACTTTGTCACCCTCGGTAGAATGCCATGCTGTCAAAGCTCACAGCAACCTCCAACTCTTGGGCTTAGGTGATTCTCTTGCCTCAACCTCCTGAGGAGCTGGGACTACAGGCACCCGCCACAACGCCCGGCTATTTTTTTATTGCAGTTTGTCTGGGGCCAGGTTTGAATCCGCCACCCTCGGTATATGGGGTCACTGCCCTACCCACTGAACCACAGGCGCCACCCCTATTATGTTTTTAATCCCAGCGTGGTTTCTCCAACATCTCAAAAGAAAATAGAACCCCCAGAAAGAAAAATTACAGATGAAAAAAGATTGCTCGATGAAAAGTTAATGGATTACTACTTTTTTGTTGATGCAAATAGTAAAGCACTCTATGATTAACTTGTAGAGAACGTGCACAAGTTTTCAAAGACTGTAATTGGTAAAGGCATTATATACAAAAATATGCTGCCAAATTCAATGTGTATGAAGTATAGGGTTGGAAGGACAAAATAGTGGAAATAAAAAGTTTATCTTCTCAACAAATTGTTTTTTTTTGAGACAGAGCCTCAAGCTGTCGCCCTAGGTAGAGTGCTGTGCAACCTCCAACTCCTGAGCTCAAGCAATTCTCCTGCCTCCGCCTCCCAAGTAGCTGGGTCTACAGGCAGCTGCCACAATGCCCAATAGTCTGTTGTTTTTTTTTTTGGTAGAGACAGAGTCTCACTTTGTCACCCTCAGTGGAGTGCCGTGGCATCACACAGCTCACAGCAACCTCCAATTCCTGGGCTTAGTAAATTCTCTTGCCTCAGCCTCTGCCACAATGCCCGGCTATTTTTCTGTTTTGTAGTTCCGCCGACTTGGTTTGAACCCGCCACCTTCGGTATATGGAGCCGGAGCCCTACTCCATGAGCCACAGGTGCAGCCCCCCCACCCCCAGATAGTTTTTGGTTGCAGGCATCATTGTTGTTTGGTGGGCCCAGGCTGGATTCGAACCGACCAGCTCAGGTGTATGTGGCTGGCCCCTTGGCCTCTTGAGCCACAGGGGCCAAGGCAACAAAAAAAATTTTTGAGACAGATTCTCACTCTGTCACAGTAGGTAGAGTGCTGTGGTATCATAGCTGACAGCAACCTCAAAACTACTGGGCTCCAGTGATCCTCTTGCCTCAGCATCCCAAGCAGCTGGGCTCAAATGATCCTCCTCCCACCTCAGGCATTCAGTAGCTGAGACGTCAGGTGTGTATCACCATGGCCAGGCTAATTTTTCCATTTTTAGTAAAAACAGGGTTTTACTTTTGCTGAGGTTGGTCTCAAACTCCCAAACTCAAGCAATCCTCCAGTTTTGTTCTCCCAAAGATCTAGAATTAATTGTGTGAGCCACTGTACCCAGCTAAAATTAATTTTTTAATCTTAAAGTAAAATATACATCAAAATTAAAAATTATATATATCCCTCTTATGTATTCTTAGGTTGATATCTAAAGTTTGCTAATACAGATTTAAATAGTTACAAAGCATATAATTTCTGGCAGATTAAAATTTGACATTTTAAATTAAACATTCTTTTAAATATATCTCATGGAATATATTTAAAAGACATAGGTCCAATAAATAGAAAAATATATGAAAATATTTTTATTTTAATAATTTTTTTTTTTTTTTGAGACAGAGCCTCAAGCTGTCACCCTGGGTAGAGTGCTGAGGCATCACAGCTCACAGCAACCTCCAACTCCTAGACTCAAGTGATTCTCCTGCCTCTGCCTCCCAAGCAGCTGGGACTATAGGCACCCACCAAAATGCCCAACTATTTTTTGGTTGCAGCCGTCATTGTTGTTTGGCAGGCCCCGGCTGGATTCAAACCCACCAGCTCAGGTGTATGTGGCTGGTGCCTTAGCTACTTGAGCCACAGGTGCCGAGCCTTAATAATTTTTTTTTTTTTTTTTTTTTTTGAGACAGAGCCTCAAGCTGTCACCCTGGGTAGAGTGCTGAGGCATCACAGCTCACAGCAACCTCCAGCTCCTGGGTTTAAGTGATCAACTTGCTGCTTTGGCCTCCTAAGTAGCTGGGACTACAGGCGCCTGCCACAACACCTGGCTATTTTTTGGTTGTAGTTGTCATTGTTGTTTGGCAGGACCGAGCTGGATTCAAACCCACCAGCTCTGGTGTATGTGGCTGGTGCCTTAGCCACTTGAGCTACAGGCACGGAGCCAATAAATTACTTTTGAGACAGAGTCTCAAGCTGTCTCCCTGAATAGATTACTGTGTTGTCATAGCTCACGGCAACCTCCAACTCTTGGGTTCAAGCAAGCCTCTTGCCTCAGTTTTTCCATATTTTAAAGTAGAGATGGGGTCTCATTTTTGCTCAGACTGGTCTCGAACTCTTGAGCTCAAGCAATCCACCCACCTTGGCTTCCCAGAATGCTAGGATTATAGGTGAGAGCCACCATGCCCAAAGGCTAAAAATGTTTTTAACATCAAAATTCTGTCTCATTTTCCCTCCTTGATCTAATATTTACATTCTATTTCCCTCACAGATTTTACTATAATGTATTTCATGTTTGTATTGATCAACTTCTCCTTTAGAGTATCTGGAGGGAGCTGGCCCTGCCAACAATTCGGTTTCAGCCTAGTGACACCCATTTCTGACCCCCAGAACTATAAACTAAACAAAAATTCTGTACATTAAAAAATCTTTAAAAAAAAATAATCACTTGCAAGCAGCGCCTATGACTCAAAGGAGTAGGGCACCAGCCCCATATACCAGAGGTCCCAGGTTCAAACCTGGCCCTGGCCAAAAACTGCTAAAAAAAAACACTTGCAATCATAAAAGTCTAAGTGTCTTGACAATACATTTTAGATTGAGTTATCATTACGATGATTAGTGGTTAGTAATAGATTTTTTAAAAAAGCAATAATGCAAACTTTGATAAATTACTTGTATTTATTTATTTATTTATTTATTTGAGACAGGGTCTACTTTGTTGCCCTCAGCAGAGTGCTGTGGCATCATAGCTTGCAGCAACCTCAAACTCCAGCTCAAGCGATCATCTCAGCCTCCCAAGTAGTTGGAACTATAGGAGCCCACCACAACACCTGGCTATTTTTAGAGATGGGGGTGGGGGGGGTCTTTCTCTTGTTCAGGGTGGTCTCGAACCCATGAGCTCAGGCAATCCACCCACCTTGGCCTCCCAGTGTGCTGGGATTACAGGCGTGAGTCACCCCGACCAGCCCTGGGCTAGTTTTTCTAATATTTTTAGTATAGAGCAGCTTCTCAGTCTTGCTCTGGCCGGGACTAATCTTGAGCTTAAACACTGCACCCACCTTGGCCCTCGAGAGAGCACTAGGATTGCAAGTGTGAGCCCCTGGGGCTGCCTTGTTTTTTCTTTTCTTTTTATAATTAGTTCAAGCACACGCACATATATATGTATAAGCAAGGTTGAATAGTTAGTATTTCTTGCTAGAATGGGATGGGAAAGGATTCGCATCAGTTATATTCTCTCTCTCTCTCTCTCTTTTTTTTTTTTTTTGTCTGAGACACAGTCTCACTCTATTGCCCAGGCTAGAGTGATATAACATCAGCCTACTTCACAACAACTTCAAACTTCTGTGTTCAGGTGATCCTTCTACCTCAACATCCCAAATAGCTGGTACTACAGGCACCTGCCAGAACACTCATCTAATTTTTTCTGTTTTTTTTTTTTTTTTTTTGAGACAGATCCTCAAGCTGTCTCCCTGGATAGAGTGCTGTGGCATCACAGCTCACAGCAACCTCCAATTCCTGGGCTCAAGCTAGTCTCTTGCATCTGCCTCCCACGTAGTTGAGATTACAGGCACCTGCCACAAGGCCCGGCCATTTTTTTTGGTTGCAGCTGTCATTGTTGTTTGCCGGATTCAGGCTGGATTCGAACCTACCAGCTCAGGTGTACATGGCTGGCACCTTAGCCCATTGAGCCACCAGCGCCGAGCCAATTTTTTCTGTTTTTTAAGAGACAGGGTGTTGCTCCTGCTCAGGATGGTCTCAAACTCCTGAGCTCAAGGGTTCCTCCCACCTCTATTTCTCAGACTGCTAGGATTATAGGTGTGAGCCATTGTAACAGTCCCCATTATTTGTCTGATAAATTTAAGTAGCTCCACATAAATAAGTAGACAGAAGTAATAGAAAATATCTTGTTACAGTAATGTCACTAATTTTTTTTAACTCCTTTCATGTTATAGGCCAAAAATTACATAATGGTCTACCAGTAAAAATTATTTGTAATGATCTATCATTATAATCATTTTCTTTCTCATACTGACACCATTATTTTTATTTGGGGGGCCCTTTTTTTTTTGAAGAGGGCAGTGTCTACACCCTGGTGGGTAATGTACTTATAGTAAGACTGGAAGGTGTGTGAGAGGAAATCTGGAAGATGCAATTGTGAAAGAGGAGGTGAAAAAGAAGGAGCAACCTTACTGCTTCACTTTCTTTACCCACAGCCAATTGTGGAAAAGTACATTTGGAAATTGAGTTTATGAATTATTTTCTCAAAAATTATTCATGGTATTATGGTAGGCTGAATAATGGTCCCCAAACTGTCTACATCCTAATTCCCAGAACTTGTTAATGTGACTTTATGTGGCAGAAGAAACTTTGCAGAAGTGATTAAACTAAGAATCTTAGAATGAAGAGATTATCTGGGATTATCTAAGTGGGCTCAATGTAATCACAGAGTCCTTATTAGCAGGACGCAAGAGATCAGAAGGACAGATGGGATGTGATGAAGGAGACAGAGAGGAAATTTTGTAGATGGTATGTGGTTGCCTTTGAAGAGTGAAACAGAGGAACGCAGCTCTCCAAACTAGAAAAGACAGGGGCAGAATTCTTCCCTAAAACCTCCAGGAGTGTGGCCCTGCTTGCCCTTGAGTTATGGACCAGTGAAACCCATTTTTCAGATTTCTGACCTCCAAAACTGTCAGATAATAAATTTGTATTGTTTGGGCGGCGCCTGTGGCTCAAGGAGTAGAGTGCTGGCCCTATATACAGGAGGTGGCGGGTTCAAACCCAGCCCTGGTCAAAAAACTACAAAAAAAAAAAAAATTGTATTGTTTGAAGCTACTAAAGTTGCATTCACATGTGACAGCAGCAATGGGAGAGGAATACACCCATGTATCTTTTGGAAAATTCTTTTGTACTTTCAAGGATAGACATATCTGTTAATATTGACCGTATGGAACCCACTCTTCTATTTGTAGAGTGACCATTTTTCTTTTTTTAAGAAAAAAGGAGCTTAAGATGCCTTATCCCAAAATCATCTCTATCTCCAGATGAGTGAGAAGTACAGGTTCTCCACCACCTAGGGGAAACAATGTGCTGTCCTGGAGTGCTCAGCAGAAGCAAGTACCAAGGTAACTTCTGAGCCCAGGAAAAGTGCCAGCTCTTTCTTGGGTAACTAAGCACTTTTGTGCTTTGAAGTCAGGCACAGACCTCCTCTGAGTGCTTTAGCTGTCCTGTAGTGCCCTTCAGCTAAGTATAATACTAAAATACCTGCCTAGTGAAAAATTACAATATCATTAACACAACATGAGTTGAAGGACTGTGTGTGTGATTTGTTTCACTGTGAACAAGCAATGGTACAGTGTAAAAGCTCTGCTTCGCTATTGGGAAGGGATGAAGGAAACATTCTGGTCTGCACATGTCGATTTTTTTTTTATTAAAAGCTTTATTCATCCTGAGTGTGATCACTGTCACATGTCGATTTTATAAGAAAGTTCCTGTAGAAGAAATTCCTGTGCCACCCAGGAGCAAGTGCCCTTGTAAATAACCCCCAGTAAACTCACAAGGTTTTCTGGGAGATTACAACCTGTTAAGTTTTTGTAGCCCTCGGTTGACCTATACTGCCTTGTCTTGGATATTATAAAGAATTCTGTACTTTGGGTCTCAGTTTCCTCACTTTTCTGTTGCTTGACTACATGATTTCTAACGACATTGGCAATTCTAAAAATGTATAATTCCATTTCCTGCCAATAATGGGCTGTTCTTGAACTTTATCCAGGATGCAGAAAATGGTCTTCATCTCATGGGAGCTAAACTAAGTACAAGGGGGTCTCTCTATTGGACCAATAACATAAAGGGCTTCCATGGATGAGAGAATTCAATCATAGGATTCTGACATATTCAGGAAGGTGACTTTCTAACTCAGAAATTCTGTGTGAGGCTTGACGCCTGTGGCTCAAGTGGCTAAGGTGCCGGCCACGTACACCTGAACTGAAGGATTCGAATCCAGCCCGGGCCCACCAAACAACAATGACAGCTGCAACCACAAAAAAAAAAAAAAAAAATAGCCAGGTTTTCTGGCGGGCACCTGTAGTCCCAGCTACTTGGGAGGCAGAGGCAAGAGTATTGCTTGAGGCCAGGAGTTGGAGGTTGCCGTGAGCTGTGATGCCACAGCACTCTACCCAGGGTAACAGCTTGAAGCTCTATCTCAAAAAAAGAAAAAGAAAAAAAGAAATTCTATGTGTACCTGAGACCACAAGGTGTATAGAACAAATAACTGGATATAGAAACCAGGAAAATGGAGAAAAAAAATAACCTCAGTTTCAGAGAAGACATAAGCTATTTTCTCTAATTAGAATATTCTTTCCAAACTTCATCCCTCTAGCTGTATCATTGCTATTTATTCTTTATCTGAAAACTCAGTCATCGGGCAGTACCTGTGGCTCCTTGAGTACAGCGCTGGCCCCATATACTGAAGGTGGCGAGTTCAAACCCAGCCTCAGCCGAACTGCAAAACAGAAAAATAGTCGGGAGTTGTGCCAGGAGCCTATAGTCCCAGCTACTCGGGAGGCTGAGGCAAGAGAATTGCCTAAGCCCAGGAGTCAGAGGTTGCTGTGAGCTGTGTGACACTACGGCACTCTACCGAGGGTGATAAAGTGAGACTCTGTCTCTACAAAACAAAAACCAAACTCAGTCATCACTCTGGGAACTCTTACTTCAGCCCCAAGATTAGGTTAGGTTCTAACTATCCTTTGTTATATTCATCCCACTGATAATTATGTGTTCAGTGCTTCTCTTCTTCCCTAAATTCTAATCCCAGTAAGAGCGGAGTGTGTTTATCACATTCATCCTACACTGAGCATGGTACCAGTCGCTCATTAAATGCCCAACAGATATGTGTTAATGAAGGCCGCTCCAGGTGCTTCCAGATTTCAGTGCTTATGGTATGGTTATTTCTGTCCTCTGCCACTTAGTCCTGTAACCCTGCTTTGTGACAGAAAAGAGGAAACCAGAGATAAGAGAAAACATGTTCCACAGGTTTTGTCAAAACCACAATCTGTTAGAGAAATTGCTGAGGGGAGAAATACTAATGGAAAACTTCAAATAGTAGTTCCAGTCAACACAAAAGATTAAAATATGCATACTCTTTAAAAGTATATCACATATAACCTGGTTTCTTGTACCCTCAATGAATCCCCAACAATAAATTAAAGAGAAAAAAAAGTATATCACATATAACCACAGAATAAATGCTATTGGATGGCCATTACTTAAGGAAAAGCTCATATTCAGTTTCTTGATTTTGTAACAACTGTTAAAAGGTAAAATATCACATTTCTTTCTTAAATTTATGTATATATAATTGAATAAACACAGATTTTTTTTTTTCCTTAAGGCAGAGACTCACTCTGTTGCCCTGGATTTGAGTGTCATGGCATCATCATAGCTCATAGAAACCTTAATCTCTTGGGTTCAAGTGATACAACTAGCTGGGACTACAAGCACCCACCACATGCCTGGCTAATTTTTCTATTTTAATAGAGATGGGTCTCACTCTTGCTCAGGCTGGTTTTCAACTCCTGAGCTCAAGAGATCTACCTGCCTCATCATCTTAGAGTGCTAGGATTACAGGCGTGAGCCTCTATGCCTGCCAGCACAGAATATTTCTGAAAAGATATATCAGAAACTGAAAACCGTCTATACCCACACAGTTTACATTAACTTGACTTTACTATACCACTGTTTTCTTTCTTTCTTTTTTTTGGAGACAGCGTCTCACTTTGTCACCCTTAGTAGAGTACAGTGGCGTCATAGCTTAGAGCAGCCTCCAATTCTTGAGCTGAAGCTATTCTCTTGCCTCAGCCTCCCAAGCTGGGACTACAGGTGCCACCCCCATGTCTGGCTAGTTTTAGAGATGGGGTCTGGCTCTGGCTCAGGCTGATACCGAACCTGTGAGCTCATCCACCCTCTTTGGCCTCCCCAGTGCTAGGATTACCATGGTGCCTGGCCTATACCACTGTTTTCATCAACATGCCCCCAGAATAAAACTTGCAAATTGGGTGGTGCCTGTGGCTCAAAGGAGTAGGGTGCTGGCCCCATATGCCGGAGGAGGCGAGTTCAAATCCAGCCCTGGCCAAAAAAAAAAAAAAACTTGCTAATAATTTTATTATTGATTTCAAGAGCATCCAGACAGCCCATTTTATAATGCTCAGCTTTCCAGGACAGTCACCAAATGATTTTATTATTTTCTAAGACTTTTTTGTTTTCTTTTTGTTTGTTTGTTTTTGAGACAGGGCCTCAAGCTGTCACCCTGGATAGAGTGCCATGGCATTACAGCTCACAGCAACCTCCAATTCCTGGGCTCAAGCGAGTCTCCTGCCTCCGCCTCCCAAGTAGCTGGGACTGCAGGTGCCTGCCACAACGCCCGGCCATTTTTTGGTTGCAGCCGTCATTGTTGTTTGGTGGGCCCGGGCTGGATTCGAACCCGCCAGCTCAGGTGTATGTGGCTGGCACCTTAGCCCGTTGAGCCACAGGCGCCAAGCCTCTAAGACTTTTTTGAAGCCCCACTTTGTTGGACCTGCAATTCTAAATTATGATCCTTACCTAAAATTAATCAAAGCCTTGCACCTTCTAAAACTTCATAAATATCTTCACTTTGCCCTCCCCTCCTAGATGCTGCTAAGGCTTGGTCAGGTAGTGTGCTTCCTTACTATGATCTGAATAAATTTACCCTCACCTTATTAAAGGGATTTGGGGTGGTATTTTCAGGAAGCTAAACATTTGACAAAACTAGGTGTTGGTTACATCTGAGAAGGGAGCTGAGATAAGAGATGTAGAAGGTGTTTTTTGGAGCCCTTGACTTTTCACATGGGCATGACTTTATTCCAAAATAAATATGAAAACAAGGCTTGACACCTGTGGCTCAATGGGCTAAGGCGCCAGCCACATACGCCTGAGCTGGTGGGTTTGAATCCAGCCCGGGCCTGCCAAACAACAATGACCGCTGCAACCAAGAGGGACTTTAACTAACAAATGCAATCAGTGTAACCTGGTTTCTTGCACCTTCAATGAATCCCCAACAATAAAAAAGGAAAACAAAAGTATTTTAAAAAAAAAGCTTACTAAAAATAAATAAATAAATAAATATGAAAACAAAACAAAACAAAATCTAAAAATAAATATTACTCCTAAACTCCATACTTTTATTTACTTCCTTTTATTTTTATTCTTTGCAGAAATGTGATGTTGCCCAGGCTGGACTGGAAAATCCATCCTTCGCCTCTTAAGTAGCTGAGACTACTCACATATGCCCCAGAGACAGGCTAAAACAAAAATGTTTTTAAGTGCAGAAGACACCACTATGTAATCGCCTCTGTGACCGGAAGGTGTCGCTCTCTGGCCTAGGTACAAGCAGCCTCTACGCTCCCTGGGACAGAGGAAAGAGCTGCCGAGATGAGATAAGGACCGTAGGGACATGGGTGGGGGTGGGAGTGTGAAATGAGATGGAAATTTTAACTATTGGCAAGAAGGGTCCAGGATCTGTCCTCACAATAATAGCTAATATTTATTGAATACATAGTAAATGCCAAATAAGATTTTTTTTTTTTGAGACAAAGTCTCACTATGTCACCCCCAATAGAGTCCTGAGGTGTCACAGCTCACAGCAACCTCAAACCCTTGGGCTTAAGCGATTCTCTTGCCTCAGTCTCCCGAGTAGCTGGGGCTACAGGCACCTGTCACAACGCCCAGGTATTTTTTGTTCTTGTTTAGCTCGCCTGGGCTGGGTTCCAACCCGCCTTCTTTGGTGTACGTGGCTGTCGCCATAACCACTATGCTACAGGCGCTGAGCAGCCAAATAAGATTTTTAAAGCAACTTTCTTACGGTAAAGTTGGTGTACAGTTAGCTGTACTATTCAGCATTCAGTTTGATGAATTCTGAGATACATGTATGCAACCACAGAACTTTCATCGCAGTGGAGAAAATGAACGTATTCATCGTGCTAAAAGTTTCCTCCTGGCTCAGTGCCTGTGGCTCAAGCGGCTAAGGCGCCAGCCACATACACCTGAGCTAGTGAGTTGGAATCCAGCCCAGGCCCACCAAACAACAGTGACGGCTGCAACCAAAAAATAGTGGAGGATTGTGGCAGGCACCTGTAGTCCCAGCTATTTGGGAGGCAGAGGCAGGAGAATCTCTTGAGCCCAGGAATTGGAGGTTGCTGTGAGCTCTGAGGCCACGGCACTCTACCCAGGGTGACAGCTTTAGGCTCTGTCTCAAAAAAAATAAAATAAATAAATAAAAGTTTCCTCCTGCTAATTTGTAATTCCTCTCTTCTTTCCTCTAAGTTTGTTTTTTCTTCCAAGTTTTTTTTTTTTTTTTTGAGACAGAGCCTCAAGCTGTCTGGGTAGAGTGCCTTGGAGTCACAGCTCACAACAACCTCCAACTCCTGGGCTCAAGCGAGTTCCCTGCCTCTGCCTCCCAAGTACCTGGGACTACAGGCGCCCACCACAACGCCTAACTGTTGTTGTTGTTGTTGCAGCCATCATTGTTGTTTGGCGGCCCAGGCTGGACTCGAACCCACCCCCCATGTGTATGTGGCTGGCACCTTAGCCACTTGAGCCTTCTTCCAAGTTTTTTTTGAGACAGAGCCTCAAGTTGTCACCCTGGATAGAGTGCAATGACATCATAGCTCACAGCAACCTCCATTTCCTGGGCTCAAGCAAGTCTCCTGCCTCTGCCTTCCAAGTAGCTGGGTCTACAGGCGCCCACCACAATGCCCAGCCATTTTTTGGTTGCAGCCGTTGTTGTTTGGTGGGCCCAGGCTGGATTCGAACCCCGCCAGCTCAGGTGTACGTGGCTGGTGCCTTAGCCTGTTGAACCACAGGCGCCGAGCCTTCTTTACTTCTTCTTAAGTAAAGCTGGCCCCTGAACAGCGGTGGGAACTGCGCAGGGTCCACTTACACGCGGCTTTCTTCTCCCACCAAACCCTGGGCTTGAAACCGGAAACTTGTGAATACCAAAGGTCGATTTTCCAAAACATGGGCTCTGCAGGGCTGACTGTGGGCATAAGTATACGCAGATTGGGGTATACGCGTGGGTACTGGAACCAGTCCCCCACACATACCGAGGGACAACTGCATTGTACTTGGATAATCTTAATTTAACTTCAGCATCATTCTTTGAGGTATCACTTCCATTTGGCCAAGGAGGAAACTGAGGCATAGATAGATTAATTAACTTGGCCACAGTCATTAGGAAACATGTTGTTGAGCTATTCTTTGAACACAGGCAGACTGACACCAGATATACAGTAAATTCATAATTTTCAAACTAGAGTACATGTATCTCTGGGGGTATACAAAGACTTTCCAAATTGTACAAGAGCTTAAATTTCCAGACCTTTGACTTCCACATACAGTCTTCATTTCAAATCTTCGTTGAGAATGGGCAGAATCCAAGCTTTATGATTATGCCTCTTTCTTCTCCCCTATGTCACTATCCAAAAGGTGTACTATAACTCTCATGCATTCTCTGGTATGTTGTTCTGGGGCAAACACACATGCACTACACACACAAGCAAAAAACCTCTTACCCACCAAAGATAATTTGAAATACTGTCATTTTGTGTAGGTAAAGTACTTTAAAGCAAAATTCTTTCTCAAGTCTAGATGTACAGTTCTTTCAACCCAATTAAAGGGTGGCCTAATCAAGTTGAGCGCTGATCAATTTTCAAGGAAAGATTATTATATGGTTTTGGTATGTAACTTGAAGTAGTTCAGAAAATTCAGTCCTGCTTTTCTGCACTGCAGCTGAAGGAGGAAGCCTGCGAACAGCTGATCCTGCACGTCCATAGTTGGGCTCTTAGAGGGAGATGTGTATTTCTGGACATACGTGGGTCAACAGCTTGGAGACTGGAAAAACATGCTACCAATTCAAAAACAAATTATAAAATGGTGCGACCAATCCTATGAGTTTTAGAGGTGTGTCAAGGTCATTGTGACAGATGATTTTAAAAACTTACAGAAAGGGACCTGAAGAAACGGGAACAAGAAACAGTGGCATTTGAAGCTGCATCCCAGTATGCTGAAATTGTATTTCAAGATAAGTCCGTTCGTAAGAGGAACTTGAAACTGGAACATTTCAAGGAGCAAAGGAGGAAAGCAGAGAAGGACTCAGAGAGGGATGAACTCTATGCCGAGAGGGGAAAGGGCTTGCCCAGAGCCGGCAACAACAAGAAAATGTAGAGGATGCCATGAAGGAGATGTGAAAGCCTCTGGCCACTATATTGATAATGAAGATCTGGATCGGATGCTAAGAGAACAAGAAAGAGAGGGAGACCCCATGGCCGAGTTCATCAAGAAGAATAAGGTGAAGGAGAACAAGAAAAAGAAAGTGAGACCTCGCTACTATGGTCTAGCACCTCCTCCCAACAGATTCAACATCTGGCCTGGATATCGCTGGGATGGAGTGGACAGATCCAATGGATTTGAACAGAAGCGCTTTGCCAGACTTGCCAGCAAGAAAGCAGTGGAGGAACTTGCCTACAAACGGAGTGTTGAAGACATGTAACTTTTCAGAGGCTGTGGGGATGGCTGTGGGTTATATTAGTGGGCACAGGACAGTAGGACATCTATGCTACTAATCAGGGCCCACACAAACCAGCAACTTCTTGAATGGTAGTTTTGACCACAGAAGAATATTTGAGACCTGATTTTTGGACTGAGGTACCTGCACTCCTCAGGTATGACAATACTGGCTGTTGCTGGCTTTCAGAGGAAGCATTGTTTTCTCAGCCTCTCAGGGTTTCTTCTTGATTAGGCTTTCTCTTTATTCTTTTTCTAAATGAATATACATTTATTTATTTTTTAATTAAAAAAGAAGAAATAAAATACCAATTTGAAACTAAGAGATTATCGGACCCACATAAGCTCATAGCCAACAGGGGGAAACGTTGCATCATCTCCAAGAAAGGGGCAACTTGTGTAGCCCTGGGATGGGAAGGGGAGCATGATCATCTGGCACAGGGTTGAACTGAGGGCCCTGGTGCCTTCTGGAGGAGGGAGCCACTGTGCTCATCTCGGGAGTGTTGATCCCACTTCCTGTCCTCTCTCCATTCCCTATACTTCAGCTTAACTTCTTGGAAATATTTATTTTCATAAGGAAATACAACAACAACAACAACACAGAAAAAAAAAAAGCTTACAGAAAGTGGGCGGCTCCTGTGGCTCAGTGAGTAGGGCGCCAGCCCCATATACCAAGGGTGTCGGTGGTGGGCCAACTGTAACAAAAAATAGCCAGGTGTTGTGGCAGGTGCCTGTAGTCCCAGCTACTCAGGAAGCTGAGGCAAGAGAATCACCTAAGCCCAAGAGCTGCAGGTTGCTGTGTGCTATGACAGTACAGCACTCTACCAAGGGCGACAAAGTGAGTCTCTAAAAAACCCAAATAAATAAATAAATAACTTACAGAAAATGGCAATGAAAAAGTAGGACCACAAGTGCATGTATTGTTTTGTTTTGTTTTTTGTTTTTTTTTTTTAGAGACAGAGTCTCACTTTGTCACCCTCACTAGAGTGCCATGGCATCACACAGCTCACAGCAACCTCCACATCCTGGGCTTAAGAAATTGTCTTGCCTCAGCCTCCTGAGTAGCTGGGACCACAAGTGCCCTCCACAACGCCCAGCTATTTTTTCCTGTAGTTTGGCCTGGACTGGGTTTGAACCCACAACTCTCAGTATAAGGGGCAGGCGCCCTACTCACAGAGCCATAGGCGCTGCTCTACAAGCACATGTATTGAGCATATAGGAAGCTGCAGGTACATGTCCTTTAGCTGTGGTTTTTTGAAAATACTCCTTCTGGCTGGGCGCCTGTGGCTCAACGGGCTAAGGCTCCAGCCACGTACACCTGAGCTGGTAGGTTTGCACCCAGGCCGGGCCCACCAAACAACAATGATGGCTGCAACCAAAAAATGGCCGGGCGTTGTAGCAGGTGCCTGTGGTCCCAGCTACTTGGGAGGTGGAGGCAAGAGACTCGCTTGAGCCCAGGAATTGGAGGCTGCTGTGAGTTGTGATGCCACAGCACTCTATCCTGGGTGACAGCTTGAGGCTCTGTCTCAAAAAAAAAAAAAATACCTCCTTCATTACCTCAAGTGTGCCTTGAAACATTTTGGAAGAAGGAATGAAAGCTGTTCAAGAATACAGATGTTCACCCTAGACGTGAGAAAAATGTAACCTAAATATTGTACCCTCATATTAATTTGAATAAAGTTTAGAAAAATACAGATGAACAGAAGCAAATGATGAAAATGAATATTTTACTTGATGTTACTAACATCAGAATAAACTATGTAGAAAAGAAAACAAAAGAAAATTCAGTAGCATTGCTAAGGCTTCCATTCCTATTTATTTATATGAGTGAGATTTCTGAAAGAAGGCATCAATAGAAATTAAAAATAGTAAAACTTGGCTCGGCACCCGTAGCACAGGGGTTAAGGTGCCGGCCACATACACTGAGTCCGATGGGTTCAAACCTAGCCTGGGCCAGCTAAGCAACAATGACAACTGCAACAGAAAAATAGCTAGGCGGTGTGGTGAGTGCCTGTACTCTCAGCTACTTGGGAGGCTGAGGCAAGAGAATCACTTAAGCCCAAAAGCTGGAGATTGCTGTGAGCTGTGACGTCACTGCACTTTACTGAGGATGATATAGTGAGACTCTGTCTCAAGTAAGTAAATAAATAAATAAAAATGAAAAAAATAAAAATAGTAAAACAATCTTGATTCCTGTCTCATTCTAGAAGTAAATAATAATTATCCATGGATATATTCACTAATTGAAAAAAATCCCAACTAGAATTATCTCACTAGAAGATGTGTTTCTAATTTTCTTTTACTTTTTTTGTCCAGTATTTATTTATCAAACTATATGTTTTTAATTTTACTTAAATTAAAATTAAAAATGTATTTAAAAATGCATAAGAGGCACATACAATTGCATATAACCTCATGGTATATTCTCCTATTTGCAAAACCCAAATTCCTTTTATGATTATCTTAAATTTTCTCCTCAAAACTCAGTTTTGAATCAGGTTAAAAAAATTTTACACAGTCCTGCATAGCTCAGTGGACCTGAGAATGTGCCTTCAGTGTTGTCAAGGAGAGAGAATTCACAGAACTGAGGAATCTTTCAACATACCAAGGAAGGGGTCTAGGGTAGGGCAGAAAGCGTAATATCCTTGACAAAACTCTTTCTCCCTGATGTCTTCTTTCTGCTTTTTCTCAGCTTTTTAGTGTGTGGCCTTATTAATCCTTTCTACTTTTTGATCTCTCTCTTTTTTGGTACTTCTTTTATCCCAACTATTTTCCCTTTCTCAACTATTTCTTCAGAGAACTTGAGAGAGGACAAGAAGATATCAACAAGAAAATACAGGCTGTTTCTTGGTGGGGAGAAGTACTATTCCTTTTGTAAAAGGACATCATTCTTTTGATTTGGGAGGGACAGAATCTCACTCTGTTGCCTTGGGTAGAGTGCTCTGGTGTCATCTCAAACTGCTGAGCTCAAGCAATCCACCCAATTTGCCACCGCACCTGGCCTGAGGGACATCATTCTTATCCATGATTTATCATACAGCATTTGCCTAAGGCTCTCATCATCCAAGTCTTGGGCTTCTTGTTGTAATACACACTAAAGTAGTGCTATGGCTTCTTGTGTTATGGGCTTCAGTTCCTTTTCCTATTTGCTCATTTCCCTTCTGCCTCAACCTATTTCCCTTCTAGCACTTCTTTCTTTTGTTCTATAAACTTTTATTTTTTTATTTCAAATTAATATGAGGGTACTAATTTTTAGGTTACACTGTTCTCACTTCCAAGGTAAAGTTCAAGTTGTAGAACTCTTCTCCCAGGGGGTGTGCTGCCACATATCATTATTTGATTTTTATCTCTTTTTCTTTTTTTTTTTTTTAGTTGAGACAGAGTCTCACTTTGTCTCCGTGGGTAGAGTGCCATGGCATCCTAGCTCACAGCAACCTCAAACTCTTGGGCTCAAGTGATTATCTTGCTTCAGCCTCCTGAGTAGCTAGGACTACAGCCCCCCCCCCACCGCCATAACCCCCCGCTGTTTTTAAAGATGGGGTCTTGCTCTTGCTCAGGCTGATCTTGCACGCCTGAGCTCAAGCACGCCACCTGCCTCATCCTCTCAGAATATCACTTCTTTCTTAATGAGAAAACGTTCATAAAGGACAACTATCTAAACAGACACCTTGAAAACAATTTTACATTTAAAAGTAAAGAGAAGAACAGGGAAGGAGATAAAGGCCAGAGAGATTTGGTTAATGTCTAATGGTCACTTCATATTATTTATATCACAGTCGCTGTAGGACATGTTTTGACACCTCTTATGTAAGAGACACAAAGGGTCCCAGTCAGTGGTTGTCTTTTTACATTTGACCGTGGTTAATATGTGCTACAAGTTTTATTAATTAAATAAATATTATCAAGCATCTACTGTGTAGTGAAGACCACATAATGTGTAGTAGAGAGCTACGTTTTGGCCGAGCCAAGATGGCGGTGCAGGAGTCGGCCGCTCAGCTCTCCATGACCCTGAAGGTCCAGGAGTACCTGACCCTCTAGGTGCCCTATGAGACCCTGAATAAACGCTTCAGAGCTGCTCAGAAAAACATTGACCGGGAGACGAGCCACGTCACCATGGTGGTGGCCGAGCTAGAGAAGATCCTGAGGAGCTGCCCTGCTGTGGACTCCGTGGTCAGCCTGCTGGATGGTGTGGTGGAGAAACTCAGCGTCCTCAAGAGGAAGGCAGTGGAATCCATCCAGGCTGAGGATGAGAGCGCCAAGCTGTGCAAGCGCAGGAGTGAGCACCTGAAAGAGCCCAGCAGTGACCAGCCGGCCGCGGCCAGCATGTGGAAGAGGAAGCGCATGGACCGCACGATGGTGCAGCACCTGCTGCGCTGCGGCTACTACAACACAGCCATCAAGCTGGCGCGGCATTGAGGACCTGGTGAATATAGAGATGTTCCTGACAGCCAAGGAAGTGGAGGAGTCCCTGGAGAGGCGTGAGACAGCCACCTGTCTGGCCTGGTGCCATGACAACAAGTCCCCGCTCCGGAAGATGAAGAGCTCCCTGGAGTTCAGCCTACGGATTCAGGAGTTCATCGAGCTCATCCGGCAGATCAAGAGACTGGACGCAGTGAGACATGCAAGAAAGCACTTCAGTCAGGCTGAAGGGAGCCAGCTGGACGAGGTCCGTCAGGTCATGGGCATGCTGGCCTTCCCACCAGACACACACATCTCCCCATACAAGGACCTCCTGGACCCGGCCGGGTGGCGGATGCTGATCCAACAGTTCCAGTACGACAACTACCGCCTGCACCAGCTGGGGAACAGCTCAGTGTTCACCCTCACACTGCAGGCTGGCCTCTCCGCGATCAAGACGCCACAGTGCTACAAGGAGCACGGCAGTTCCAAGAGCCCGGACTGCCCTGTGTGCAGCCAGCCCCTGCCCATGGCCCACTGTGCCAACTCCCGCCTGGTCTGTAAGATTTCTGGCGACGTGATGAACGAGAACAACCCGCCCATGATGCTGCCCAACGGCTACGTCTACGGCTACAATTCTCTGCTTTCTATCCATCAAGATGATAAAGTTGTTTGCCCGAGAACCAAAGAAGTCTTCCACTTCTCCCAAGCCGAGAAGTTGTACATCATGTAGCCCCACCTCCCAACACACCCCTCCACTCCCCCACCCCCACCCCCGGCCATGCCCTGGGGGCCTCCTGAGCCCCAGCCGGCGCTGCTTCTGTTCCTTGCGACCAAAGATCAGTGAGCAACAATAAATAGTCGTAGGAAGAAAGGAAATGAGACTTAATGAATTTGTACTTGAAAACATTCTGATCGGTGGGGTTTTGTAACATAAATCAGCAATCTGATGCTTCTGAAAAGTACTTTCCGCTTTTAAAGGAAGTATCTCCTCTCTGTAAAGACCCAAACACCTGGAGCACTTCAAAGTAGGACTGCGATTCCCTGAGGGCTCCAGTCCCTCCCTCCCGCTGCTGAGACTGGAGAAGGGCAGGTCCTTCACCAGCTCATGTTGGCCTGGGATGGCCAGGGGGAGGTGGTAACTGCCTGGTGCCACAGGGTTCCCTTGTGACTTTGTTCCAGAGCTGCTGCCAAACGCCAGTGCCACAGCCTGCGGGGGGCTGGCTCCGAGGGCTGCCCCTGCCTGTGGGCAGTGCCGGGGCTCACTAACACTAAGTGCATAGCTCGTCAGACCTTTCCTGCCGCCTTAGTCCTCGCTCTGAGAATGTATTCACGTGGAAATCTGTGGGACCAACTTTCTGCAGAGGCCTTGCTGGATGGTTCTGTAACTCCAAAGTGGAAGTATTGTTCATGACAGAAACTAATAGTTCAGTTGAAGTGAGTCCCAATGGCTTTTCAAAAAGCCATTTGCAGGATCAAATGGGAGGTCTAGCTTGAGTTCTTTGAGAGTTCTCCATACTTCCTTCCAAAAAGGTTGTATCAGTTTGCAGTTCTACCAGCAGCGAAAAAGTGTTCTCTTCTCTCCACATCCACACAAGCATCTGCAGTTTTAAGATTTTGTGTTGTGGGCCATTCTCACTGGGGTTAGGTGGTATCTCAGAGTGGTTTTGATTTGCATTTCTCTAATAATTAGGGATGATGAGCATTTTTTCATATGTTTGTTAGCCATTCGTTTGTCTTCTTTAGAGAAGTTTCTATTCACGTCTCTTGCCCATTGATATATGGGATTGTTGGCTTTTTTCATGTGGATTAATTTGAGTTCTCTATAGATCCTAATTATCAAGCTTTTGTCTGATTCAAAATATGCAAATATCCTTTCCCATTAGGTAGGTTGTCTATTTGCTTTGGTTGTTGTCTCCTTAGCTGTACAGAAGCTTTTGAGTTTAATTAAGTCCCATTTGTTTATTTTTTTTGTTGTTGCAATTGCCATGGCAGTCTTCTTCATGAAGTCTTTCCACAGGTCGATATCTTCCAGTGTTTTTCCTATGCTTTCTTGCAGGATTTTTATTGTGTCATACCTCAAATTTAAGTCCTTTATCCATCTTGAATCAATTTTTGTGAGTGGAGAAAGGTGAGGGTCCAGTTTCAGTCTTTTACATGTGGATATTCAGTTCTCCCAACACCATTTATTGAATAGGGAGTCTTTCCCCCAAGGTATGTTCCTGATTGGTTTATCGAAGATTAGGTGGTTGTAAGATGTTAGTTTCATTTCTTGGTTTTCTATTTGATTCCCAATGTCTATGTCTCTATTTCTGTGCCAGTACCATGCTGTCTTGACCACTATGGCTTTGTAGTACAGCCTAAAATCTGGTATGGTGATGCCCCCAGCTTTGTTTTTATTACTAAGAACTGCCTTAGCTATACGAAGTTTTTTCTGGTTCCATATAAAAAGCAGAATCATTTTTTCCAAATCTTGAAAGTACAATGTTGGTATCTTAATAGGGATGGCATTAAATAGGTAGATTGCTTTGGGAAGTATAGACATTTTAACAATGTTGATTCTTCCCAGCCATGAGCACAGTATGTTCTTCCATTTGTTAATATCCTCTGCTGTTTCCTTTCTTAGGATTTCATAATTTTCTTTATAGAAGTACATCACCTCCTTTGTTAGGTATATACCTAGGTATTTCATTTTCTTTGAAGCTATGGTGAAGGGAGTTGTGTCCTTAATAAGCCTCTCATCTTGACTGTTCTTGCTGTATACAAAGGCTACTGACTTGTGGACATTGACTTTATATCCTGAGACATTACTGTATTTTTTGATGACTTCCAGGAGTCTTGTGGTTGAGTCTCTAGGGCCCTTTAAGTATAACATCATGTCGTCAGCAAAGAGGGAGAGT
>CAUYRH010096734.1:0-49087 GCA_963574655.1 Perodicticus potto
TGTAATTGCAACAACAAAAATAAACAAATGGGACTTAATGAAACTGAAAAGCTTCTGTACAGCTAAGGAGACAACAACCAAAGCAAACAGACAACCTACACAATGGGAAAGGATATTTGCATATTTTGAATCAGACAAAAGCTTGATAACTAGGATTTGTAGAGAACTCAAATTAATCCCCATGAAAAAAGCTAACAATCCCTTATATCAATGGGCAAGAGACATGAATAGAACCTTCTCTAAAGAAGACAGATGAATGGCTAGCAAATACATGAAAAAATGCTCATCATACCTAATTATTAGAGAAATGCAAATCCAAACCACCCTGAGATACCATCTAACCCCAGTGAGAATGGCCCACATCACAAACCTTCAAAACTGCAGATGCTGGCGTGAATGTGGAGAGAAAGGAACACTTTTACACTGCTGGTCGGACTGCAAACTAATACAACCTTTTTTGAAAGGAAATAAGGAGAAACCTCAAAGAACTCAAGCTAGACCTCCCATTTGATCCCAAAACCCATTACTGGGCATCTATCCAGAAGAAGAAAAGTCCTTCTACCATAAAGACACTTGCACTAGACTGTTTATCGCAGCTCAATTTATAATCACCAAAATGTAGAAACAGCCTAAATGCCCACCAACCCAGGAATGGATTAACAAACTGTGGTATATGTACACCATGGACTATTACTACTCAGCCATTAAAAAAGATGGAGACTTTACATCCTTTGTATTAACCTAGATGGAAGTGGAACAGATTGTTCTTAGTAAAGCTTCACAAGAATGGAGGAGCATGAATCCTATATACTTACTCTTGATAGGAGGACAATTAATGACTTGGTATATGGTGTGGGATTTGGGGAAGGGGAGAGCAGAGGGAGAAAGAAGGAGGGAAGGGGTTGGGGAAAAGGAAAAGCAGAGAGAAGGAAGGAGTGAAGGGGTTGGGCAAAGGAAGAGCAGAGAGAGGAAAAGAGGGGGTGACATACCTTTGGGGGCAAGACACAATTATAGGAGGGGCTGTGCCTAACAAATGCAATCGTAGCCTGGCATCTTGTGCCCTCAATGAATCCCCAACAATAAAAACAAAAAAAAGAGGATTGCCACTACGGACAAATCTGATTTCAGGCCTGGGCCAAGACCTTGGATTTGATCTTCTGTCTGCCACTCATTGAATGATTTGCGTTGGCAAATTCTCCAGGAACACCCCCCACCACACCCCATCAGTGATGTCAAAGCTGCAGCTTCCCCCAACCCTCTGATTTCCTTCACAGACCCTTCTTGTCCCCTCCCCACACACAGATGGCAAACATACTGGGTCCAGAGCAGGTTCTATCAAGGAGGGGTGCTGAAAGGGGTACCTAGGCATGGTGAGGTGAAAGGGGACCAGCAACGCTGGCTCTCCCAGCCATGGTAAGCAGAGGTATCTGGCTTCAGATCTCAAGCACTTACCTTCAGAGATATCACAACTCCTGTGCTGTGTCCACAACGCTCATCCTGGGGGCCAGTGTGGCTGGGGCAGGAGAAGCACCTCTTCTGTGCCCCCACACCCCCTCTCAGTGGAAGGTTCTGCTTCCCTTCTGGCCTGGCTATTAGACGCCACAGGGAGGGCGTGCAGTCCTAAGCCCTTGATGGAGGCCTCAATTTCTTCCAGGTGTGGGGAGGCCCAGCTGGACCGGCAGGTGTGGGGTGGGTTAGACCAGCTGCGGGTATCTGGAAGGCATTTGGGCAGCTAATGAACTTGGGATCTAATTAAAACACTGGAGGAGGGATCTGGGTCCAAGACACATGGAACAGGAAGGGGCCTGCATGAGCCTAAGTTCAATAGAACAAGTTGAGGAGCAGGGGCTAGGGGTGGGGGGGGCATAAATATGGCCCTGACCCTACCCGGCCCAGCCCAGCCCTCCCTCTTCTTTCAGGACCTAAATCATGTGGGCTCTACCATGTCTGGGGGCCAGCACCATGCCACAGCTCTGGGCTGAGGCAGGAGGCAGAGGTGAGGATGAGGACCAGGCCGAGCTCCTCCCATGCTTGACAAACACTCAGGTGGGGCTGCTGTCAGCCAAGCCCCATGAAGGCAGAGGCCAGATCTGCCTTTCCTATGACCCTGAACTCAGCAGCTGCTAAATTCAGATTTCCAGTTGAAGCCACTCCCCCAAGGTGTTTCTGAAGGCTGGAGATGGGGTGGAAGGAGAGTGCTGAAGAGAAGGCCAAGAAGGGTCTCCAACCTGATACCCCCTGGGGATCCCACAGAAGTGGGCCAAACAAGGATGTCAGTCTCCACTGCTATCACCCCATCACCACTGTCATACTGCCACTCAGCACTGTCACCACCACCAGAAACCCTCTGACTTGACAGCCTGGAATGCCTCCCCTGTGGAACCACCGCCTCATGCTCCCCCCTAGCCACATGTCCAGCCCCTGGACTAGGCCAGAAAATGCTGGCTTTCTCACACACAGAGCAGACCCAGACCAGTGCCCCACCCTCACCCCACCCCTGTCCTGGACAGGGAACCTCAGACCCTAGGAGCTTGTGTGAAGGACAGAATGGTGTGGCCCACAATGTCTACACATTGCGGCTTCTACCGGGACCAGCCCAGACAGACTAGGCTCTCAGCTCTGCTCCTCCTGAAGGCCTCTGTGACCCCCAAATCTGAAGTTCCTTTCACTCTGGGCCAAAGAATTTCCTATGGAGGCACTCTTTCCAGATAATGGGCTTAGGGTCCCAGGGGCCTGGGTGAGGGTCTGCCGGATCCCCCCACACTCCCACCCCCTTTCTTCCCCCTCGGTGTCCCTGCCCCCATCCCTTCCCATCTGCTCCCAATAACTGGCGCTAACATCTCCCAGTGGGCCTTCCCCTCCTGGTCCCTGAGGGGGCTTGGGGAGGCAGACACCCCCACACTGGTGCCTGACTCAGGGTGTTAACGAGGAACAGGTTTCACCCCAGCTGCAGGCTGGGCCTTGAGACGAGTGTTTCCTCCCTCCTGCCTTCTCCTTTATTCTTCAAATGGCTCCACTTCCCCCAACAGATGCCGGGGGATGAGAGGAGAGGCAGGTGGGAAATGAAGGCTTCTGACTGGAGAGGGAGTGGCAGGGAGGGGAGGAGAAGGCAGAGAAAATGGACCCAGTCCTAAGGTGAGAGAGATGTGGGGGAACAGTCCTAAGAGAGTGCTGGACACCAAGGTCCCCCCAACACGAGGCCTCCTGGGTCCTCAGCCTCAACTGCCTCACCAGGTTGGCCCAATCCCATTGTCCTCACCCCACAGGTCCTGGGGCAAGAGCCTATGCCCTGAAAAATTTCTGGGGATCCCCTACCTCCAGGAGGACTGACCCCCAACCCCCAGCCAAGAAGCAGCCTCAGTTGCCCTGTAGAACACTTGCTTGCTGGCCCGGGTCTGTCTGCTTCCCCAAGGCCAAGATCAGTCTCACTTGCCAGCACTCCTCCCTACCCCCAACCCCTGCAGAGCCATCTGGGCTCCTCAGACACTCAGTAAATATCAGTGGGCTGAATGAACAAATGAATGAAGTGAGGCAGCCTAGGAAATGTGCAGCCATGCAGGCTGAGCGAGCTCACCACCACCTCTGTCTCAGGGTGGGCTGGAGTGGGTGCTGTTCTTCTCACAGGGGAAGATATCAAGCTCTGGCTAGAAGGTGCACATGGAAACTGCTTTCCGAGGGCAGAGAAGGCAAACACAGCTGCAGGGGCTGCAAACATGGGGAATACTTCTGGGGCAGTGATATTCAATTGCTGTACCGCCGCACCCTGGTATGCCACAAGAGCATCTTAGGTGTGCCATGAAAAATATTAAAGATCATTAATTAAGCTATTTTTGAAAGAAGTTCAAAGCATAAAAAGTGTATTCTTTTTTTTTTCTTCTTCTTTTAGAGACAGAGTCTTTCTTACTTCATCACCCTTGGTAGAGCGCTGTGGCGTCACAGCTCACAGCAACCTCCAACTCCTGTGCTTAGGAGAGTCTCTTGCCTCAGTCTCCTCAGGAGCTGGGACTACAGGTGCCCGCCACAATAGCCTGGCTATCTTTTTGTTGCAGTTTGGCTGGGGCCGGGTTTGAACCCACTACCCTAGGTATATGGGGCCGGTGCCCTACCCACTGAACCACAGGCACCACCCCCTTTTTCTTTTTAATTGTTGGGTATTCATTGAGGGTACACAGAATCAGCTCACACTGATTGCTTTTGTAAGACAAGGACCCTCTCACATTTGTATCCTACCCCCAGAAGGTGTACCATACCCCTTGACCCCCCACCCTTCTTCTTTTTGATCAACATAATTTAAGTGTGCCATGGAAGTTTAACTATAGTTCAAGTGTGCCATGAGATTAAAAAAAAAAAACACTGTTATGGGGCATCAAGCTAAGCCCTGAAGCCAGCCTTCAGGTAGAGGAGAAAAGAAGAAGACCTATTCTTCCCCCAGAAGGCTGTCTGTGATTTCCAGGAAGGAGAAATTCCACAAAGGCCTAGATTACTGGTGCAAGCCGTATCACCATGAGGGCCCATCAGAAGCTCTCCTTGGCATCTGACTGCTCTCCCTCTGCTGCCTGGCCTGCAGAGGTACAATTCTGAGGGTCAGGCCAGGGCAGAGAGTGTAGGAACTCAGCCTCACTGGTCTGTGTCCTCTCCTGCTCTGACACACGTCTCCCCACTCACCATTGTGGGCATAGGACAGTTTGTGAGGAAGGATATGGCATCTCACTTGCCACCATCCACTGAGTGTAATGTCCAGTAGAGCCACGCCTTGAGTGTGGCAGGGACTGTGGCTGGTATTCCTGGTTAAAACACAGTCGCCTGAGAGCAGGCCTGGATGGACTCAATGGTTGAGGTCCCCAGTTCTACCTCACCTGGGTGGATACAGTCTTTCCACAAAGGTTAAAAGTCTGTCCCAGCCCCAGACGGAATCCTTAACCTGGTCCCCAAAGTCATCTCTCACATTTCTCTCCCCCTTTTCAATAGCTCCCACACTCCGGGGGGAGGGGCGGTCTCCACCTGTCATCCTGCACACTCTGAGCCTCTTGCTCAAGGGCAAACAAGCCCCACGATGCCCCACCCTAACCCAAGCACCAAGTCTAGCCATTCCCTGGGAATCCCTCTCACAGCCTTCACTAGGGACTTGCTCAGGGAAAGCAGCTGCTGTAACCCCTTCCACAGGGGCAGAGGGACCCTGGGGATGAGGGCCTGACCACGATTTAACTTGCTCCTTACAGACCACACAGGGGTGCTGCTTCCTCAAGATGCTATC
Organism: Perodicticus potto; assembly: GCA_963574655.1. Taxonomy (NCBI): domain Eukaryota; kingdom Metazoa; phylum Chordata; class Mammalia; order Primates; family Lorisidae; genus Perodicticus; species Perodicticus potto. The sequence continues at coordinate 5,255 of CAUYRH010096734.1, forward strand.
CAGGATTCTGTGTAGTGGAAAGATCATCAGAAGCTTCCCCAAGGCCCAGCTGCCTGTGACCTAGGCACCAGCTGGCTGGCCATCCTTGCCGGGCCAAAAGGAGATGCAAGCAGCAAGCCCAGGCCCACCGCCAGGCTCTGGATGAGGGAGGGGCAGCCCCCAGGGTGGAGCAGTCACACCCACCTGGGGAGCACTGGCTGCATGGCACCACCTTCTCTGCCACTTGTCTTTTACCCATGAGCACTTCACCTCCTCAGAGGGCAGGAGACCCCATCACCTACCAGAAGGATCTCTCCTCGCCATTTCCAGTGTGGGCTCCTCTAGGAGCCTTGAGATGGCAATGTGTACCCCCAAAGACATGGCACTCTGGTTGGCAGGCAGGGACATTCTCAGAGCTTTCTTACGTTTGGTCATCAGGCCCGTCACCTCCTCCAGGAGCCATAGAGAGCTCCCTCCTGTGTTCTATGACCCCTTTGGCCCTCAAGGGCTCCGGTGGAGCTGCTGCCATCCTACTTGCTTTCCCTGTGGCTAGGGGGAGAGGCAGTCACCAATCAATGTCCCACTCACAAGACCCCAGTGAGCACCCCGCCCACTCCCAGAAGTTTAGTCCTAGTCCCCAGGGGCACACTCCCAGCCTCCACTGCACTTTGCAGCCCTCCCCGGGCAGGCAGGGACCTGGCCTACACGCGCTCTGCCAGGAGCAACCAGCATCCATGCTGTTCCAGGGCTGCCACCCTCCAGGAGCATCTAAGCTCTAACTTGCTCCCTGGGTCCTCTGAGAAGTCCTTCCAATCCAGGACCCCCTCACAAGCCAGTCTGTACCCAGAAGGACAAGCATGACTGCCTTCTTCTCCTTCATCTCCCTCCATCATCCTGCCCACGCTCTTCCTCCTTGGCAGCTCTTACAGAACGCTGAGGACCCCATGACTAGAGTACCTTTGAGTTTAGCTAGGACTGGGACCAACTCTACTACACGTACACATGTGTCTGTTTGATCTTTGCCATTGGTCTAAAGGTTCCGAAGGGCACAGTCAGTATCTCCACTCTTTGTGGTTCACTGAAGTCTGGGCTCTGTCACCCCCATCAGAATGCGTGTTCTCTAAGAGCAGAAGCCATGCCTTCTCCACCAATCCTTGAGCTCACCAGCAAGGAGTGTATCTCCCCATCAGACCTGACGCTGTCTGCAAGCAAGGACTGTGCCTCCTACATTGGGGTAAAGACTATGGTTCCCATCAGTGTGCATTCTGCAGGCAGCCAGGATCCCTAAAGTAGAGGATGTGGCTCTCCCAACAGATCTGTGTTCTGTGGAGTGTCCCCCATCAAACTAGTGGCTCCAAATGGAGCAGACCTAGCTGTGTAATTCAGACAACCCAGTCCAAAATACAAACTCTCCTTTTATTCCAAAAGTATTAAGAATTTCAAGTTGGTGGTAGCATAGCCTTAAGCCAAGCATATGGCCTATCAGACCGTGGGCCCCATGCGACTGCACGAGTCACATGCAGGTGGAGTGGCCCTGTGATGAGGGCCTATGTCTCCCTTGTAGGACAAGGTAAAAGGTAGGAAACTGAGAGGTCTAGTGGGCACAAAGCCAAAGGGAACGGGAAGAGATCTGGAGGTGAGCAGGGCAGAGCCCAGGCCTGCCTGAGGGACACACAGGGTGACCGCCACAAACAATAGGGCATTCATGAGCAGCCTGGCTCCACAGCAGGCCCTGACGCCAGGCTCAGCCCTGTAACCGTGCCACACTCACTGAGCCGAGCACTGGCAGGGCCTCAAGTGGGAGAGAGCTGAGGCTGCGGAGGTGGCTGCGGTGGAAACATCTATTTTTACTCTGGCGGGTGGGGAGGCAGGTCAGCGGTGGCTTTGAGTGAATCCCAGAGCAGCCACCACGGGGCCAGTAAGGGCCTAGGCTGGGGCAGTGTGAGGGAGCAGGGACTGGGGGAAGCCCAGGCCAGCTGAGGGCCTTCCAGGCCGCCCACCAACTGGGACAAGGAGCAGGCCCCCCCAGCCCAGGAAGAGGCCCCACAGGGCTGCCACACATACCCTGGCCAGGCCCCCGACACTCACGTCAGCCTCAAACAGAAGTGGGGACTGCTGGGGCCACGTGCCCACTGTTCCTGGTTAAGCGCCACAACCTCCCTCACCCCAGGTTCCCAAGAATACTCTGGGCCATCAAAGTCAGGGATGGCAGGGGCCGACAGAGGGCCTCATCTCACCAGGCTGAGAGGGAGATCTACTCAGTCAGCCTTATTTCAGCCTTCAAACTGGGGACTGGGAAAGGTAGTTGCCAAAGCCAGCAAGTGAACACCGACAGGGGGTTTCAGACCCTGCACCAGTCTGGCACACCACTTAGGCGGCCCCTACCCTGAGGTGAGGCTGGCTTGTTCCCATCCTTTGCCTACAGCAGCCAGCATACGAGGCCCACACCTGCCCTCCCCACAGGTGGAACACTGCGTGCTGAGGTGTTTACGTTACATAAACCCAACCGCACTCGTCAAGACAATTTGTGGCTCCCCCTGAGTAATGAAAACTCAAGGCTTTCTTGGGCAGAGCCAGGCTGGGCTCCTGGCCACAAACCCACAGTCCACTTCTGACTCCTGGATTCCTCTGGTCCCCCGCCAGCACAGGGGAGGCGGTGGAACACCCCCAGCCCACTCACCTCTGCCAGTCGGCTGGGCTGCCCAGAGAAAAGCAGGCAACCAGCCCCTGTGGCCGCCTGCTAAGACCAGAGGTTTAGGTCCCCTGCCCAGAGTGGACTTCCAGTGTGGCCAGGGGACGCCTCACACAGCCCAAGAGTCCCAGGCTAGCGAGGAAGGGCACCTGCCTGTGAGTGGCATTTTGGCATCCCCACTTTGGGCAGACGCCTTCCTCTTTTAGGGACAGTCCATACTCCTCAGGAGTGCCAGTGTTGCCACCTGAGGCCCTGGCCCTGCTCTTCAGCCACCCTTCCTGATCCATTACCTCCTTGGCATCACAGCAAACACTACCATACAGTTCTAAGGACTCAACATGTATTGGTTTGTTTAATCTCAGGTCCAATTCCCTCTCCTTCCTCTCTGTCTGGAATCCTCTTCCTTTGAGGCTCATGGATGAACAGTTACCCACTCTAGGTGGGAAAGCTGAGGTCAGAGGTCCTTGGGACTGGAGTTGCCCTGGAGGCTGGGGCAGGGTGGAAAGGAGAGAGCCAAAGAAGACATGCATCCCCACGGGAGGGGACAATAGCCACATCACTGTCCTTGATGGTAGGGCCCTTAGATGTGTACAACGCACAACCTACGTGGCTTATAAGGCAGTGTTGCCAGCTTCTGAGGAGTGAGGGGCAGATCTGGTCTCCCCCAGGGGCATTGCTCACATTTATAAGTTTCCTGAGTAGCCCCAAGGCCATCCCCTAACAAGCCGTGGCTGCTCCATGGGGTCTAGTGGTTAGGGTCTAGCTCATAAACTGCAGAGGTCTTAGCTTCCATGGGAGGAAAGAAGGGCCGGCCCCAGCCCCCAGCTGGGGAAGGAGGGGGGAAAGGAGACTGCAGACAAATGGTTTTTACACTTCGAGTTAATGAGGGTCAGGCAGGGGCACCCACTGGCAGGAGGGAATAAATGAGAGAAAAATGAAGGGGGGCAGGAGGAGGAGGGGCAAGTGCCCTGCAAGAGGGAGGCGAGTCCAGCACTCAGTCATAAAAACCCCTTACAGATGCACACTCACACAGACAGGTCGCCCTGCACGGGCTTCCTGAGCCCCGCTGTGCACAGGGTCTGGGGCGGGGGCTGTGAAGTGCTGGTCCCAAACCCTTCAATAGCAAACACCCATTTGTGAAAAGTCTGAGCACAGACCCCCAGTAGATGTCTCCTTACCTCTTCACGCAGTGCACCATGGACAACAGTCGTGTGCTACCATGTCAAGGCATGTTTAGGACAAGGGTCACTGCCACTGGTAATCATTGTAAGTCCTCTTGGTATCCCGGCCGGCATCGCTGACCTCCTGGCAGATCCGAGTCTCCCCCGGCTGCTTTCTTACTTCCTCACGCTACTTGTCCACTTCGCCCTCAGCCGAAGCGTGCGTCAGGTCCACACTTACCCCTTCTTTGCTTTGTTGGCTTGTCTTGTATCAGAGAAGCTTCCTGGCAGGACTTTTTTTAAGCCATGTGTGCATTTCTGTGAGGGTCGCTTTAGTTAAAGCCAGATCATGTAATTCATAAATCCTCTTAACTAACCAGGTTCACATCAAAAGCTTAGACAAAAAGGCAATACATCGGAAGCTGACAAGGGCGACACTGCCAACAGTCTTTCCCTCAGGACACTTATTAACCTCCTGTAAAACATGTGACCATCGGTTACTTGGCCTGCGGGGGACCAGGGTCAATCCAAACATCACACATTGAGAACTAACAGATTTGATTCTGCAACTCTTTTCTTCCCATACTCCAGTGAAGGGTTGTGCACCTCCTGAGGGGAGGTGTGGAGACCACACTGGCACAGAGAGAGATGTGTTAAGTCCCCTCGAAGACTTACTCTAATGTGGGAGAAGAAAATGTAAAAGAAGTATTTTAAAATCAAGCATCTACCATCAATCCTAACCCTTCTGAAGCATCTCATCTTGCCCTAACCCAACCCCTACCCCCCACCCCAACATAGAGGTTCCCACAATTGGTTGACAATTATACAGCCATGAAATCCCATTGTAGCAGCATTTTCAGTGATGCATATGGGTATTCACAGTATAGTGGTTACAAACCACTGCTACAGTGAGATCACATTGTTTAAAAATACTAACATACATTTCATACTCACATGGAAAATTCTAGAGAGACCCAAGTGCCAATAGCGGTTCTTTCCGGGTAATGGGATTAGTTGTTGTTTTATACTCTTCCTTTTGCTAGCTTTTTTCTCAAATTTCTGTAAGGAACATATATTACTTTTGTAATAAGACAAAAAGCAATAAAAGCTATTTTTAAAAATAAAATAAATAGTTACCCTTGCCCATCTGGAAAGAGTGTATTGCCCAAATCCCCAGAGGGAGTTAGAGTGGGCAGTGAGGAGTGTGATCTCCAGAAGTTCCCCAAGACAGGCTGGGTTCCAAGTGGCAAACCATGGGAAAGACGGTGGCCAAGGAGGGTCAGTGCCTGCGTTGCTAGCCCAGCCTAGAGGAGTGAGGGTACCCACTTGCATCCTAGCAAGGGCCAAGCAGGGAGCAATAGGAATGAGCTAAGACACTTCCCTGCTATAGAAGTTTAAGATGAGCCATACAGGGGATGAGGGCCAGACACTCAGGCAGTGGGACTAGTCCTGCAAACCAAGGTCACCCCTGCCTCAGGGCCTTTGCACTCTCTGTGCCCCCTGCCTGGAATGCTCCCCCTGCACCCCGGGGTTTACATGGCTCACTCATTTCCTTCAGCCAGGTTTCTGCTCCTGTGTTACATTTCCGGAGGGATTCTCCTCTGTCCCATCTAAAAAGGTCACTATTTTATTTTTCTTAATTTTTATTATTTTTGTTGAATTCCAGATTAATATGAGGGTACAAATGATTAGGTTACAATGTTTGCCTTTTTTAGATAAAGTCCCTGTTGCAGTTGTGTCCCGCACCCAGGAGGTATTCCCAATAGGTGGGAGCCCACCAATTCCCCCCCCCTTCTCCTCTCCCTCCTTCTTCTTCCCCCAATACCATTTTATTTTAGATAGTCCTCATCCATGATCATTGTTTGTCTCCTCACCTGGCTTTATTTTTCTTTCCAGCACTCACTTATCACCACCTGAAATTATTTGTTATCTGTTCCCTGACTAGAAGCTTTTACAAGGGCAAGAATTCTGTGCTTAAAACAGAGTCTGGACATGGTAGTTACTCAATAAATACTTGTCGCAAAAACTACAGACTTCAGCAATTCTACCTCTACTCACCGTGGCCTCTGCCTGCATCTCTCCTCCCACCCCTACCCCCCACACAGGGGTTCTGGGTCCAACCTAGAAGTCACAGGTGTGAGATTGGTTAGGGTGGGGTGGCTATGCTGGTGGGGAGAAAGTGGATTCCACGTGTCTGGGTTTACCTTTTATTAACAGCTGTGTGACTTTCCTCAGCCTCAGTTTTTTCATCTCTAAAATGGGGCTCAAAATAGCTATCTCTCACAGGTGAGGACTGGAGATGTTTGACATGCAGTTGGCACTTGGTAGGTGGGGCTTCCCCTTCGACCAGCCTGGAGGCAGGTGACATTTGATTGAGCTGACTCTGGAGCAGAGGACAGGCTGAGCTTCTGGAAAGCGCACTGTTCCTGCCCCTCCTCCCCTTTTCAAGTTCCCTGGTCTCACTGGGCAGGAGAGGAGAGGAAAAGCGCAGGGAACAAGCGAGTGTAGGCTTGTCCTGGGTGAGGGCCCGAGTCTGGACTGGTCCCAGGCATCACAAGCAGCCTGGCCAGACGTGGGGTGGAGCCTGCCCCACGCAGAGGCCCCCTGAGGAGGTCAGGGATGGGGCTGAGCAGGAATTGACCTGGCAGCCCAGGACACACACATCCCTGAGTCCCGGCCTCCCTCCCGCTTCCCTCTCCCTCCTATGCTCCATGGAGGAGGTATTCCCTCAGGCCCATTTTTCTCATTCTTCTGGCAGCCTGAGCCTAACTGTGAAAATCCAGCTCTTGTGTCCAGGCCTGGGTTATGTAAGAGGTCCTAGAGGGCTCAGGGAGGGACAGAAGGAGCCCCTGTCTCCACCTGAGGCCTGCTCCTCCACACTGGGCCCTTCCCTGCGAGGGCTTTTCCCTGGGGGCCTCTCCGTTTCCCCTTCAAGTCCTTTGGTTTGGGTCTCCAGGACTATTTCTCCATCACTCTCCTCCCTCCCAGCCTCAGAATTCCTGACTGCCCACTTACAACACCCCTACCCCATTAAAAAACCTAATCACCAATTCACCCAATTCTTTCAAAACTAGTCTCTACCTAACCTTTCTTGGGCATTCTTATGGAGTCAAATACACCCAATTCTCTAGAACTTTGCAGCCCCTCAAAGTAACTGGACTCTCCACCACCACCGTCTACCTCTGGAAGAAGAGCAGGCAGCTTTGTCTCTGAGCACTGAGGCCTGTCCCTCAGTCTGACAGGGAATACACTCACTCCCAGCCGGGCGCAGACAGTAGGCCCAACCTTCCCACAGCCCACACCAAGGGCATCACCAGGGACAAACTGGCGGTGCCTCACACACACAACGTCCTCCAGGGACATTCTTGACCCAAGAGGACTCCTGGCCCCAGTATACTTATGGGCTAAGACCCAAAAGGTGTGGGCCTGAGGAAGGTGGGTCCAGCTCCAAGGGGGAGGCCCTCCTTAGCAGAGCTCAGAAAAGGGAATAGAAACCAAAATGCTGGTGTGTGGATGCACAGTCGGAAACAGCTTGCACCAGCGTGACTGACACACACACACACACACACACACACACACGGAGCCAGAGCACCGCCAGCAGGCTGCCTGTGGGTGTGAAGGGTGAGGGAGAGAGTAACATATTATGGCCAGACCCTAATTGCCACAGGACATAGCAAGCCTTGCCACGGAGTCACTAGCCAAGCCTCTCTCCCTGGCTAAAGTTGAGATGGGTGTCCAAGATTAGCGTTGTTCTCCCTGGATGGGTAAACACGTGTGCTTGAAGACTTGCTAGGCCCTGGGGCCTCACCAGGGAGCCTTTGCTGGTCTATACTCTGACCCCACAGCATCACTTCCTAGTTCAGCTCTCAGGAGGGCAGCTGTCTCCACTAGTTCCACATCCAACGTGGCACCTTGCTGCTGCCCCAATGTCTGCTTGGTGCAGGGAATCCAGGAATGCATGCAAGTCTGTCCTGGATCCTGGACAGCAGGGATGGGGAATGAGGCTGCGGATACAGAAAGGTCCTTGCCCTGCTCCTTATTCCAGGCCCAGCCATGTACTTGCTTATCCCCTAGTTTCAGTAGCTGGCAGAGAGTCATGATTGAATTTGCAGAGGGCTGAGAATGAAGAAAGAAAACCATTTACATGTCTGGGATTAATTTATCCCTGATGATGATGGCCGCATTCACACGCTCCTCTCTGCTGGGTTTCCAGAGCATATTCTAGCTGACCACGTGGAGTGCACACGCGCACGCACACAGCGCACACGGAGAAAAGCAGTGTGCACAGAGAGCACACTTGGAGTGCTGCCTGCTGGTGTGCACTTGTGCTGATACCTGCCCTGGAGCAGGTCTGAGGGAGCGGGGCTGTGTCCTGGGTGACCTGCGTGTGACTGGGTTTGCACATAAGGCCTCCAGTGTGCGCAGCTGGAAGGACCACCATTCCAGTTATTTGGGGCAACTCTTGTCGAGTCCACCTTGGGAAGTGGAATAATTGAGGTCGTGCTGCTGGCTGTGAAAGGAACGCCTGGACGTGGTAGCCAAGACAGGATGGGGCCAAGGGCACTGTCATGACATCAGGGCAGCTGCACAGCTTCTCTGTGCTCCGTCCCCACATCCAGGAAGAAAGCCCAGCCCTCCCCTAGCAGAGAAATGGGGTCAGCATCTCCCCCACACTGAAGGAGACCCCCAGGGAGGGAAGCCACCTCCTGCCTCCCCTGTCTTCTTCTTGAAGACTTTCCCTCCTCCTCCACCCGGGCCGGCACAGAACTCCTTCTTAAAATCAATGACAGTAGCTCTCATTTGTTGAGCAGCCACTATGCAACATCTCAGGTAGCCCTCACAACCCCCTGCAAGTGAAAAACCATCGTCATTCCCATGTTTCATATGAGAAAACTGAGGTCTAGAGGTCAAGCGATTTGTCCAAGGTCCCATCACTAAGTGGCAGAGGCAGGCCTTGGACCACTATGCATCTGACTCTAAATGTCATGCTCCCAACCATCACGCTCGAGGGAGAGCTCTCTGCTGGCCAGGGACAAAGACTTGGATAGTGACTCTGTGGGAAGGCTTTCTGTCCCCCATAGCTATCGGTGCCTGACCGTAAAATGTTGCTCTCTCCCTCACCCTTCGCACCCACGGTCAGCCTGCTGGCAGAGCTCTGGCCTCCAGCACAGGGCTGCTTACTGGAGCGCATGTGTCGGTCACGCTGGTGCAAGCTGTTTCCCACTGTGGCAGGCTGGGAACCCTTTTGTTGACTAAAAAAGCTTTTTCTGCCACACTGTTCCCCCATTGGATGTAGGTCTGCGTGTGGGAGCATTTCCAGGCCAGCCGGCCACTCTGGCTAGAACCGGGTTGGGGGGGTGGTGGCAATGCCCAGGGTCTCCAGGTTCTTCCTTTTTTGGCCCCCTCTCCCTCTCCTCCTGGATGGTAAAAGTGCTTCAGGAAAAGGAGGGGAAAACCAGATCACAAAGAGCCAAATATACCAACAGGTATCTTAAAAATGTAATACCCATTATATGTGTGAGTGACTTCTTTGTGTATTTTGGTCTTTTGTTTTAAGCTTGGTCCTTGGTCACTTTTCTTCTCTAAAAAATCCCAGAACACCTCTGCTGAGCCCAGCAGTGAAGAGAGAGTGTCCTTCTTAGGCCTGAGCTGGGTTGGGGCATACGTGGGCTCTTGGTAGAAGCATGGGGTAGGAGTGTGAGGAGTATTGGGAAACAGGGTCCAGCCCCAGCAGGTGGTGGGAACATGGAGAACTAGCCATGCTGGGGCAAGCACTCTGCACTGCTCCCCTGGAGCTGAACCAACTGTGTTCCCCAGAAACATACCAGGCAGCCCCACAGACTGGAGGAAGACGGGGCCCACAACGAGCTACTGGGTTCTGCGGAAACTCTGACGTGAAACTTCCCCAGCTGGATTTTGGGGGGCCAGAGTAGGGTGTTGTCTCTTCCTCCCTCCCACATTCTGTTGCCAACCGGATAAGCCTGGAACCAGCCGGGAGGGCAGAGTGGAGCCGGCTCTGGCCGCCGATGGAACGATGAGCCAGCTGAGGAAAGTCTCCAGCAGTTGCGTGAGGTTCTTGGTCCCCTTCCTGTCCCCTGCTGCCTCTGCCTTTCTGTTTGTCTGACTCTGTCCCCTGCCATGAATCTGTTTCTCACTACACCCTCCTCATCTGCTGTCTCTCTGTTACACACATACCATGAAAAACTGAGACCAAAACAAAGGCAGAGAAACAGGGTCTGAAACCCACACTGGGCCAAGCCGCAGGGAATAGGAGCTGGAGCTATTTTTCCCCAGAGGGAGGAACAAAATCAAATGGGGGAAAGAGAGAGAGGAAAGTTGGCACTACTCACGTCAACATCTTGCAGCCATGTAAGGCCCTCGCTTGTCGGTGTGAACCCTCACCCTCACCCAGGTCTCTTTCCCAAGTAGGAGACATTTCCTGGGCTGTCACCAGGTCCCAGTCAGGGGATGCCCACCTGGATCCTCTGGAAATCCCATAATCCTGCCTTTATGAAACACGTGGAGAGAGGATTGAGACAAGTTTGGGTTCCCTGGGAACTGGGGAGGGGGCACACAGGGCAGTCAGGGCTGCACTTGCCCTCTTACTATGTCTGTCTGTCCGTCCTCCCCAGCCTGGGCTGAGCCCTGAAAAAGGAACAGAAGACGATGTGTGCGTGCGTGTGCGTGTGTGTATAGAATATCTCTCTCCAGCACAGAAATTAAAGGCAGGGAACTGAGTATTCTGGATACAAAAGGCTTATCAAGTTTTCCTGAACCATTTCTAACAGATGAGATTTATTCCCCACCTTGCTGTAAGAACTGTTCTCAAATGGTGAGAACTAACTGAATTTCAGAACATAAAACCTTACTTGAAACGGCTCTGAGGGCTTGGCTGTTTAAAGAGAACTTGCAATGAAACACTTAGTAAAGTCCCTTCAGTGAAGGAAGCAGACATCTCATTAAGGCGAGAGATGTGATTTCAGCCCTGAGGGCGCAGACTGTGCAGTGGGGGAGGGACAGTCAAGTCTGCAAGTCCCAAGAGAGTGTTAACAAGCCTGTAACAGAAGTACTGCACTGAGAGGGTTGGCCACAGGGCCCAGGCCCACCAGCGAGAACACCCAGAAGAAAAGCAAGAGATGAGCAGGGAAGGTAAGCAAGGGCAGCTGGGGGGCCTGTACCAGTAGGGTCAGCCCTCCTCTGTGGGTCAGTTCTGACTGCATGAAGACGACAAATCGAATTGCAGTCGTGCTTGGGTTTCAATGCCCCTGTCCAACTGGCGGCCCGATCATAAGAGGAGGTGGCAGAGGTGGGATGAGAAGTAGCTTGATTCAGAGAGATTCAAGAACCAGAATATGGAGGCTTTGGTGGTGGGCTCTGGATTTGGGTGGAAAGGGGCGGGACTTAAGTTGCCTCCTCGCTGCTCTAGTGACCAGGCAGATGGAGGGAACCGAGCAGAAACCATTTTATAGGCTATAAGATGGAAATTTTGAGTGGGAGAGTTTGAGTTCATGGTGCCTGTGAGTCACCCTAGGGGCAATGCCAAGCAGGTAAGAAGTCAAGTAACATGCCTGCAGCAGAGGGCAGGACCTGGCTAGGGCTGGGGAGCCCAGGGCCATCAGCCTCAGGGGGCCAAAGGAAGCCAGAGGAGTGGGTGAGGCTGTCTAAAAGGTACCCAGTGTATCCTGGAACGAGCCCTAAAGAAGCACTATGGAAAAGGATGCTGACGAGGCCAGGTTGCAAAGAGAAGAGAACAGGCCACTCTGGTATCTTGGAAACCAAGGCTCACCAAGCAGCACAGGACATCCGTGCTGCAGCTGCTGCTGACAGCCCACACATTCAACCCCCAGGACTAGACGGTGCCCTTGTGTGAATGAGAAAAAGGTGCCCCTTCCTCAAGGTAATTTACTTCCATCAGAAAACTACTGTTAACACACTGATTTTATTAGAACAAAACACTTTACTGCCATCTGTGGGAAAATTGTTATAATAAATAATAAATGCATAATGTCTTGGATGTGGTGCCTCTGTGTGGCAGTTGTGTTTAGTAGTGACAGCAGTGAAAACAGGTTTCAGAGGAGTAGAATGAAAGATGCTTTGAGCTGTGGGTAACACAGGACCCCCCAAAAGATGACTTAAAAAATAAGGAATCTGTGATCCCCCACCTCTCTTCTGCAGGTAGAGGTTTTTCAGGGTTTGTTCTTTCCCAATAGCTTCATCAAGAACCAATTCCTTCCCAATGATCCTCTAGGTGTTGGCTTTCTTCCTCAGCTCATCCCCTCATGATCACAAGAAGGCAGCCACAGCTCCAGCCACTAAATTTTTCCATAACAAGATTAAGAGACAGAAGATGAGGGTGCATCTCCTTGTGTGTCCCATTTTTTTTTTTGAGACCTTCTGAGAAGTGTCCAGCCCCTCTGCAATGCAATGAAGGCCATTCCCTTCTCCCTGCCTCTCATTGACCACTGCTGAGTCACATGTCTCTGCCTAAATCAGTCACTGTCAATGATGATATATTCATTGTGATTAGTTTGATTACAGTGGGTGGAGGAGTGAGGGTGAAGTGAAGACATGGAGACAGAAAGTTTAAATGATGCTTTCTACAACCTTGGGAAGGAAAGAAAGAGACCCTAACTATAGGGAGACATAAAGGCAGGAAGGATATTTTGACTGTGCCCTGAACATACTTGAACCTACTTGTCAAAGACTGACTTGATGAATGGCACCACCATGAGACCACTCATAAAACCAGATGACCAGGAGCCACTTAGAATTTATCTCCCATCCCACCCTCACGGCTCCCTCCCAGAGGCCTAGGCAGTCAACCCTGAAGTATTACCAAGTCAAACTGCTTAATATCTCTGGAAGCCACTCTTATGCCAAAACCCCTCCACAGTTGCACTGTTGGCATTTTGGACTGGATAATTCTTTGTTAGGGGCCAGGAGGCTGCTGTTGTGTACTTTGTAGGATGTTTCACAGCTGCTGAGTGCCAGGACTGCCCTCCACCTCGCCTCATCAGTTGTAACAATCAGAAATGTCTCCACACATTGCCAAATGTGCCCTCAAGGGCAAAATTGCCCCTGGTTGAAAACAATGGAAATTACTATAGATCTTTGAACTAATTTCTGGTCATGGCCCATCTTTGTATATTCTGCTCCCTGCTCTTTGCCATCCCCTGCTCTCGAACCTGTAACTCTTGCTTATCTATTGGTGTATTGTAATTGCCTATCTACTTGTCTGCCTCTTCTACCCACCCACACACAATCCAAGGGTGGGAACCATGTTTATCTTACTCAACCTTGGATCTCTAGAGCCTAGCACCTTGCCTGGTACACAGATAGCACCCCCTTTACATGTTCCCCAGATGACTCTTGGATTAATGAACCACTGCTCTAGGATGACCCTCTCCAACTGGTCACATGGAATCCCAGGCAATTGTTCTTCACCATGAGTGACCACAGCCCCTTTTGAGAACTGAGAAAGATCACTAGACCCTCACCTTGTCAAAGGCAGTTTGCCATAATGTTTATATACCTGAAGCCCGCCTACATGCCCCCAGGGGACTCCTGTCTATCTCCCAAGATGAGAACTAAGTTAGAAGATTTTTTCAAAAAAACATATTCTAATCAAGGTCAGCCAAGTTTTGAGCCCTCTGTGCTTCTTCAATGCCCCCAGAATGAAGTTCAAACTTCTCAGCTGCACACACAAGGCCCTTTCACACCTGGCCTTGCCCTTCCAGCCCTCTTCCCTCTCACCTGTTGGACCACTTTATTCTGGGCTCACTCTCTCTCTCACACAGCCATGCTCTGGACCAGCCAAGCTCTTTGACACCTCCATTACTCAGCCTTCATCTCTGTCTCTGAGAGCACCTGCCCCCTCTTTGTCACTGGGCCAGTCCAGGGTTCAGCTCAAATGATATTCCCTCTTGCGTCTCTTGCCTCTCCCTGTCCCAGGGAAGTCGGTGCTCCTTCTCTGACACTCTCCTGCCATTCTGGGATCTCTGGAAGCCCAGGAGTCACAGGTAACTCATGCTGCATCCTCAGAACCCACCCTAGGACTACCACATGGAATCTCTCAAGGCATGTTTGTAGAACATGGTGTCCCCTTGCCATCCATTCAGCATTGCCCTCTGAGTTCTGCTTGGTGGCCTATGTGGTCCCAGGGAACAGCTGCAAGTCCAGCAGTACAAATGGAGCCAGCTGTAGACAGAAGCCAGCCCTGAGAACATACACTCTCAGGACCCAGTAGAGGAGCTGAATTAGCCTTGCCTTAAGTCCAGGTTCATTCCCATAAAGCCATTAAATTCCCTCAATTAGCTTGAGTTGGGTTTTCTATTACCTGCAACCTGGAGCATCAATCAAGAACAAGGGAATAAATGAAAAAATGAGCACAATGACCTCCCCCAAAAAACTTTCTTACCCAACTGATAGTTGTATGGTATGTGTTTGCTCCCCCTTGCCTTTCTGTGCTTGGAAGAAAAAGTGGGCCTTCTTTCCAAAGCTAACAACCTCCTTTCCTTCTCCAGAAACTGCTTCCATCAATTAGCCTATATTCTCTCTTGTGTCTTTGATCTTTCCCTATCCAGTGGCTTCCTCTTCCCTACCTTCAAATAATCTCAGGCCTCCCCTATCCTATAAAGCTTTCTTGGCACCTCCTGCAGCAGCAGCCTCCCCCTCTTCCTTCCTCCCCCTCCAGCCCTCTCTAGACGCTGAGCCCTCCACACAGGCACACTCAGCAGGGGCCCATGAAGACCCAGGTGTGGCCCCCAGATCCAAGGTTCAGGTGTCAGGGTATCAGGTTGGCCACCAAGTTTCTCAGGGCTCATGGTCACCTCCTGGAAGTTCTTCTGGAGTAAGAATTGTCCTGTTTTCAAGAGGCAGCTCCCTCAGTCAGGAAGCAACTGTGGGGACAGCGTCAGGCACTAATCCTGTCTCAACCACCCCTAGTCCTTCCAGTCAGGTGGGGACGTGGCAGTGTCTCAGACTGGGTCTAAGGGTGTAGTGAAGAGCCAAGAGGGGCTGGAAGGATCTCCAGGGCCTTGGGGCCCCAGGCCAGGAAGCAGCTCACAGTGGGAAAGCGGAGACGCCTCCTGGTCTCCTATTTCCCAAGCACAGTGCTAGAGAGGAGGCTGCCAGCGCTGTGCTCTTAAGTTCCAGCCCCTCGGGTAAGAGAGGCAGAGGACTCTCTTTTGGAAATGTGAGGTGTTTAAGCTCTTAGCTTTTTCTCTGAGTATGTTCCTTTTTCTCCTGTAGATTAAGCCTGATTCCTGCAGGAAATGTCAGACCAATGACTAAGGCTAAGCTTCAGACCACAAGAAAAAGGTGTCTTTGCCCAGAGCAGATTTTTAAATCAGAGTGAGGAAGCAGAGGGAGAGAATCCTAAGAAATTCCAACAGTGTGGGGGACGAGGTCAAAGCCAGAGGTCCAGCAGCTCCTTTGCCTGGAGATCTTCTAGGCCAACACCTTCCCTGGTGTGGTGTTTCCTTTTTATTAAGTGAAACCTTTTCCCCAGCATGGTCAAAGAAACCAGAAGTTACAGGTAACTTCCCACCTATGAAGCAAAAGGCAGCCCAGGAAAGAGGGGAAATGCCCAAGTGAGAAGTGGGCAAGAGCCAAGACAAGTCCTGGACAGGAGAGGAGGCAGCAGATGCTGGGTCTTTAGTCAGGCCAGACACCAAGCCTGAAAGCCCACCCCACACCCCGACCAGTCTCGTAAAAGAATAAACAGTTCCATGGTGTCCCACACACTGCTTCTGGGCTGCTTCTGCCTTCGAAAGGCTAAGCTAGAAATGGCCCACACCCCTCCATACCCCGAACTACCCCGCCCTGCACAGCCACGCCCCATCAGGTACTGCAGAAATGCACACACTCATGCCGCTTTGTGATACAAACTGTTTTATACCCAAATACATTCAAGCAGATCCAAAAAGGGGTTGGGAGAAAAAAGGTAAAAGCGGGGTGATCCCAGGGTCAACGTTGGCAACTCTTGGAACACGCGTGAATCTGTCTGTCTGTCTGCCCACCCTGACAGGACAGTCAGGCTGTGGAGGTCTGCAGGAGCTCAGCTGAGCTGGGCGGAGGAGGTAGGCCAGTCCTGGCCGGGAGGGCATCCTATGTCCCCTCCACCAGGGTAGGAGAATCCTTAGCTGAAGGGCTTCACCAGCTTCATGGCAGCATAGTTCTGGAGGGAGGGAACAGACAGGGACACTTGTGACCTATCAGGGCAGCAAAGTTGGAGTGGAGTATGGGGCTGAGCAGCCAGGAGGCAGGGGCTAGGAAAGGAGACCCATCACTCCTCAACCACCTGCCTGCCCTGTGCCCTCACCAGCCACCATCCTACAGGCAGCTCAGCATTCCATCCGACCTAGTACTCTTGCCAATCAGGCAAGCTGAGCCCTCTACTCACAACCTCCTGCCTGGAGGCAAGGCCCCCTCAATCACTCTGCCTTCTCCTCCATCAATCTGAACACACTCCCATGTTCCAACTGACTGTCAAGAAGACTCTGATCCCCAGGCCTTGGCCTCCCCCATTAGACTGAAGGCAGGGCCACAATTCTCCCCTACCCCACAGGAACCCAGGGATCCCAGATCACCACATTCCTGTCCAGAAAGTAGAGAGTTGGGGATGGGCTGCACAGGATGGCCCATGATGCAGACCAGCACAGAGATGGGTCACCCTTGATTAAGCCCTGCCTGGGCAGAACTGACAGGAACCCCACACACACACCTCTCCTCCGCAAAACCATGAAAACACACACAACACAACACAGGGCTCCTAATTGGGACAGTATGTTCCCTGGTGCCGGCTTGGGAAAGCCAACTCTGGAAACAAAGCCGGCTCTCCTTCCCCGCCAAATCGCCTCCTGCCGCCCCACACTGGCCCTGCTCCTAGCTGGCTTTGAGGGGGGAACCAGCAGAAATCAGACAGGCTGCCCTCCTGCCCCCCCTCCGAGGGGGTTTCAAAAGGGTAGGGGATTAAGCCAACTGGAGGGGAGCAGCCCAGCCGTGGGCCCCTCTTCACTAGGCCCTGGCTTGGGGAGACGCAACTGGCCTTCTACCCCACAGCCTGAAAGCCAGGTGAGGGTCATGGGGCTTGGCCCTGATTGGTCTGGTACCAGTCAGGTGATTGAGTGACATGAGAGAAGGAGGCAGGATTTGCCTAACTGGCAGCAAAAACCCACAAGCAAAATCAGTGCGCAGTCTTAGAGCCAGGCTGCCCACTTCATCCCTGGACCCCTGCCTAGCATCCGAAGCCCACACACCAGCTCTAGGAGTGGGGAGAGGACAGATAAGGGCCAAAGTTTAAAGAGGACTATCTCCAGGAGAACTCAAAGGACAGAAATCACTGCTGGAGCCCAGAAGACAGGGTAGGTCTCTGACCAGTGGCCCCTAAAATGCTACTCTGCTGGTCCCCACAGGGCCTGGGGCTGAGGCTGCCCCAGGAATGAGGAAGAGCCACAGTCTGGAGGTGACTGGAAATCTTCCCTTATTCCCCCAGATATCACGCAGGGCAGGTGCAGGTGGCTGGGGCCGGGGGCAGCCACAGAAAGGGCAGTGGTGATGCCACTGGGGACCTGCTCTTTAGGAGGAGGCTGGCGTGATGTGAAGCCCCCCAGGAAAGGTAAAGGTGTTCCCCTAACCACAGTCACAGCCACAGGAGGCCAGAGCCCATCCTGCACATCCCCCTCCTTATGTGAACAGGAAGGCACCTGACAAGGTCACACAGGAAGTCACAGGAGGAGCCAACACTCCTGTCTCCACAACTGTGGCTCTGTAAGTGTCATATGCTCACACGCCGACTCTCCCTCAGCAGGCCCGGGGCCAGCCCGAGACCGCATTTCTAGCAAGCGCCCTGGTGATGAGATGCTGCTGGCCCTCAGACCGCACCTTGAGGAACGAGGCCTGCATGGACTCTCCTCTAAGAAACTTTCCGAGCCTCATAATGGAGCATTTGTCATACAGGTGGTTTTCCTTATTGTCTGGTTTCAAAGTCTCCCTGGGAAACTGAGAACTCCCCAATGGCATGAGCCATGTCATCATCCCCTCCTGCCTGTAGCTCACGCTTACCTCCCAGACACACATGCACACTTAATGCAGTCTCCCCGCTAACCGAATGGTGGCCAGCTCACCCCAGAGAGGAGAGGGGAGCCGAGGCAGGCCAGGAGAAGGGAAGAACCACTGGGGCCCGATCCCAGACCTCAGGCCACCACAGGTCACAGCTTATACCCCAGGCTACCACCCTTACCCACACCCTTCCATGGCCCTGTAATCTTCCTTTGTTTAAAGAGGCCCCCACTGTACACGTTTCAGGTCTTCACAGCCTGGATCTACCCCTGGACTGCAGTCATATTTTGCCCATTGACTACAGTTCTTGCTGAGCCTCAGAAATGTCAGTGCAGAGCCTCAGGTGGCCGTAGCCAGCATAGAAAGCCTGGCCTATCGCCAGATGGAACCTGGACATCCAAACTGGATAGACCTTTCTACTGCTCCCCACGGCCTATGCTGTTAGGAACTGCATGGATGATTTGCAGTTTTAACACCCTTCCTCCTCTGAGGCACACTCTGCTGATACAAAGCATCACTAGCTGCAGTGGGAGAAGGGTCTCCCTCCCTTCCTCATCCAGAAGATTCTTAGATCGAACTGCTCACCTGGGAGTAGTTCCCTGAGCAACCTGTCTGCTGGGAAACAATGCTTTAGGCTGGTGGCCTGATGCTGTCCAGGACCGAGGCCCCCAGTGGGAAGCGTAGTGGCCCTGGACTGGGACCTGCACAGATTGCTGGGCAGCTAGAGCCAGTCCCTCTCCCTCTCTGGTGCTTATGCCTTTGCTATTAAAGTCAGGGCAACAGAGGCTAACTACATCACTCTCTCCACTTGCATATTGGTTTGAAATTTTCATATTAAAAAGGTTTTAATTTTTTTTTTTTTTTTTTGCAGTTTTTGGCCAGGGCTGGGTTTGAACCCACCACCTCTGGCATATGGGGCTGGCGCCCTACTCCTTTGAGCCACAGGCGCTACCCAGGTTTTAAATTTTCTAAAGAACATTACAAATCAGGTATCAGTCTGACAGCACTGTGATCTTTTCAAGGTCTGAAGTACCAGAGACTCTGGGGGCTGAAGCATCTTTGGAGTTCTATGATAAATTGAGAGGTCTAGGGAGACACAGGCAGGGACCCTCAGAGCAGGGGACACAGCTGCTATCTCTGATATGGCCCTGGCAAGCTCTTTGCCTCACATCAGCCGCCTTCCCAAATGAAAGGGAACCTGAACATGCAGGAGCCAAGCTTCTGGCCCGCCACCTGCTTGCCCTGTATTTTCCCCATGCCCAGAAGGCAGGGAACACTCCATCAAGGTCTTCAGGTACATACTGAGACCATCTCCCAGCCCCAGCTCCTCCCTTCTCCTGGACTTAGCAAGTGCTACACTCAGAACAAAGGGGTCCTCTCCTCTACTCTGCCAACCACACCTTCCCTCTCCTTCCAGACTCGCTCCACATCTCCTTCAAGAAAGTTCCCTGCCCAGCCCAGCCAAAGGGGCCTCATCTTCTGCTAATCCCCTAATTAAATATTCCAGGGTCTTGCTGAAGACAGCTCTGTCTCCCCATCAAGGGCCAGACTCAGTTTCCTTCACTGGACGTGAAGCTTCCCGGAGATAGGACTCTCCAAAGTAAGGGCTTTGTGTCTCTCCATCAGACCAGGGACTCCCCAAGGACAGGGACTACCTCCCTCCATTAGACTTGGAGAGTCCTTTGAGGACAAGGCTGGATTCCCGCATTAGACCAAGAGCTGCCCGGGACAGCCTGTGCCTCCCCCTCAGGCCTGCTCACCGGGAAGGCATAGACAAAGATGCCCAGGAACAGCAGTAGGATGAAGAGAATGATGAAGAGGATGATGGCGCACCGGAAGCGCCGCCACAGGATGAACTTCATAGTCTTGTACGGGGAGGTGAACCACAGGAAGGAGGTGTCAGGGCGCCTGGAAGCAAGATCCCAGAGGTCAGAGGTCAGCAAAGCACCCTCTACCAAGGGCACTTTCTCCAAACCCTGCTCTCAACTTGTGTCAGCGGCTTGGATAGCCCTGGCCCTCCACAGTCTGCCCCCAAACATGCCCAGCTTTGAGGCCCTGAGCCCTTTGTGTCTGCACTCCCCCTCCCCGAGCCTCTGCCACCTGTGCTGCCTTCCTCTTCTGGGTGCTACCAAGCCCTTTGCACTTGCAGAGGTCCAGTTCTCTGCCATCTTCTCCAGGATACCTTTCCTGTCACCCTCTCCCCTTCCTGACCCAGGACTTAATCAGACTACAAATTTGGCAGCTGGGCAGAGCATCCAAGTCCTGCCACATGAGGGGGGCTATGGCCCACTGAGCCCCAGGCAAGCCAAGTTACCTGCACAGATGCACATGATTAGTCCATGTTCAAGGAAGGGTTGGAAGGAAGAAAATCTAGATAGCTGATTTTTCTCTCACGACCAAGAACCATAATACCTTCCCCTAGGTCAGCCACATAACTTAAAAATGCAGGACTTTGTGTCTTATTCACAGCCCTGTTAACATCTGATTGGGCATGCCCTGTGTCTGGTGGATCTTTCTTGTCTCTCCTTCCCAGCATCCTGGGGCACAGGCTTCTCTCATCACTGCCAGCCCCAGGGCACTCAGGACAGCACTACAATTCAGTAGTGCTTAGTCCATGCTAAGTCCAGCTTGAGCCACACAGGCTAGAGGGGAGGTATCCTACAAACATGGTCCTGCACCCTGACATCCATCTTCATCAACTGCCCCTGCAACTGCCTTCCAAGTATTTTGATCCACTGGCCTGCCTGGATCCACTGACGTAAAGAAGATAGGGACTGGCCTCCTCATTTCACGGATGGGAAAATTAGGGCTGAAAAACCATTTGAAAGCCACATTAACACCACAGGAGAGCCACAAAAGACCGCTTGATGAGGGGAAAGACCTTGATCAGGCTCTAGAGCCAATCAGACCAGGTCAGGCAATTGCAGCTTCATCCATTTTCTTAGGTGCAATGACCTTATTTAACTTCGCCGAGATTGTTTCCTCCTCTGTAAAATGGGGATTATAGCCACTATGCAGCAGGGAGGGTTCCATGGCACAACATACATGTGCCACATGACAGTCTGCTTGGCACACAGCAAACAGGTACCCTTCTTGAATTAGCTGAGGAGCCCAGTGTTCTCTGGAATGGTGCCCACTCCCTGTCCTCAACCTCCTGTGTGGCCTTGGATGAGTCACACCTCTCTCTGAGCCATGTAGGCTAGTTACCTCTGTGTGGCTATGCGGTAGGGTCCTCCCAGACTGTGGCCTACACCCCCAGACCCTTGGGCACTAACCTGGGGTCCTCAAGCTTTGGGTTCATGTTGGGCTCATCCCGACCCTGGCCAGCAGGTCGTTCCTCATGCTCACTTTCTGCTACAATCTCCAGGGTCATTTCCAGCTTGCCCTGCAGGGACAGAGAGAGCCTGGTTAGAAGCACAAAGGTTCTGTCCAATGGCCTCAGAGAAGCCAGGCCACAATAAACATAAGGATCATTTATTATTATTTATAAAAAAAAGTGAATAGGGTCGCTCTGATCATAAAAGCATTACCTGCTCCTTATAGAACATTTAGAAACAAAAAAATGTAGAAAGAAAGGAGAATACTGCCCCTACTTCCACTATGCAGAGACAAGCACTTTAACATTTTTATGCTTCATGTTTAATAACTGCTTTTCTCCCAAGCGTATGAAAAATCCTACTGTGTGTACAAGGTCAAACAATTAAGTTCTTGGACTCATCCTAGAAAAAGTGCTACGTACCTCACTGCTGAATATCACTACAGTCACCTTTGAGGTACGCCCTTTGGGAAGCTGTGCGCTGACACCTGTGCCTAGTCCACCCTTCAAAGCACTTTTTCTAGGATGAGTTTGCAAACTACATTGTCAGACCCCATATGTGTGTGTCTGTGTGCATATATACAGTTCTATAGCTAGCTTTTTATTTCTTCTTAGGAATATATTTCACTGTATAATTATCTATTTTTTTTAAGTGTGGTTTTTAATGACTACAAACATCCTGTGGGGTGGGTGACCATAAATTATTTAGTAATCTACTTACTTTAGCTCATTCAGGTTGTTTCCAACTCTTTGATTTGTAAATAATGCTACAATGAACATCCCAGAGCCTAGATTTTTTAATTTTATTTAATTATCTCTTTAGAAGATATGTTAGAAGTGAGATGACAGAGTCCAAGCGCATAAATATCATTAAATCTCTTCCTATATGTTATACCACATTGCTTTCCCACACAATAAAACCATTAGCACTCCCAGCAAATGTAAATGAAGGGGCCTATCTCTCTGCATCGTCACCAGCATTTCTACTTTTTACTCTAATTTAATAGTCAAAAATATTATCACATTTAAAAATACAATAGTCCCCTCCTTATCCATGGTTTGGATTTCTGTGGTTTCAGTTACCTGTGGGACAGCACATAAGATATTCTAAGAGAAAGAGAGACCACATTCGCCAACTCTTATTATAGCATATTGTTATCATTCCATTTTATTTTTATTGTTGTCGATCTCTTACTGTGCCTAATTTACAAGAAAATAAAAAACCTTTATCATAAGTTCATAAGTACCCAAGGAAACATAGTCTACATAGAGTCCAGCATTATTCATAGTTTCCAGCATCCCCTGGGGGTCTTGGAACACACCCCCACAGATAAGGGGAGACAGCTATATTCTTTTATCACTAGAGGAATCTTTCTAATGTGTAATAGACATTTACAATTCTTCTGTGAATTATCTATATATGCCTTTTTTCTCATTTTTACCTTTGAGGTATTAGTATTTCTTATTGTTATGATTCTTTATATAACAAGGGTATTTTATTGCAAGGACAAACAACTTTAAGGATTGACTGGCTGCCTGTTGTTCCTAAGTAAACTTTCGGGGATTAATTTCCTCCCCATGGTTGCTTTGAACTTAGGGAAAGGATGGTTCTCTCGGGCCCTCCAATCACCTCCCTAAGCAGACCTCTCAGCAAGGAAAGTAGAACAAGGATGGTCCCTCAAAGGGTCTTGCTCAAATGGAAAGGACACAACCATGTCCCTTCACCCAGGAGGCCAGATCACAGGGGAATCCAGGACACAGATCTCTGACCCCATGAGCCAAGGGTCATCTTTGGATTTAAGTAGGTGTCTCCTGGGGTGTGGGCCTTGAGGGAGAGGAAGGCTGGGAATTGGAGGGGCAGAGGTAGAATCCCTTGGAAAACAGAGACAGTGAAGGTCAGAGAAAGAGGAGGAACAGTAAGCACACACATATGCCTGGTGATTTCTATGGAAGAAGGTGCCCGGATGCCCTCCAGGCAGACTTACCGCCAGTATCTTCTTCTCACCCTCTTCTGCTATACATGGCCACCAGCCCTTCACTGTCTTCTGCTCAAAAAGGGACACAAACCATTCCGGGTGGAAAGTGTCATCCAGCTGGTCCAAGGAGCACTTCTCGGCTGTCTTGGCTGGCTTGGGCATGCGGTTGAGATCCAGCTGCAGGGAGCCTGCGACACAGAGATGTTCTCTGGCTGAATGTTTCTCAGTTAGTGCCAGCCTGTGGCTACCCTGAGGCAGGGCAGGTTCAAGAAAAACTCACTGTCACCCCCTCTATCGTCAGCTGCCATCCATGGCTGAGCCGTGGGTAGAGTCCCACAAACTCCCCCTCTCCCCATCCATGGTCTCTCCATCCTACCGCTTCCCAGTCATCTGTCCATGCATCCATGTACCCCTCAATTCTAACAAAGCCACCCACCTCTTCAACTATTCATCTTACTATGTATAAATCCATTCATATATCCATTGTCTATATGTACCCATCCATCAATTTTTTAACTGTTTTTATCATGATAAAATATATACAACAACTTCATCATGTTAACCATTTTCAAGTGTTAAATTCATTTGCATTAATTACATTCACTATGTTGTGCAACCAACACCACTATTTCCAAAACTTTTTTATCTCCCAAGCAGAAATTCTGTAGCCATTAAGCAATAACACCTCATTCTTCTCTCCCTGACCCCCTGTAACCTCTAATCTACTTTCTGTCTCTATGAATTTGCCCCTTCTAGATAATTCCCATAAGTAGAATCATATAATATTTGTTCTTTTGCATTTTTCTTTTAGCATAATGTTTGCAAGGTTTATCTGCATTATAGTATATATTAGTAATTCATTCTTTCTTATAGTTGAATAATATTCCATTGTATGTATATACAGTTATTTCCCTAATCTGAAAACTTAAAATCTGAAATGCTCCAAAATCTGTAAGTTTTTGAGTGCCACAGGATGCCACAAATGGGAAATTCCACACATAAGCACTTAACAAACTTGGTTTCATGCACAAAATTAAGAATTTTGTTTAAAATTATTGTCAGGCTATGTGTATAAAGTATATTTAGACTTGGATCCCATCTCCAAAATATATCATTATATATATGCAAATATTCCAAAATCCAGACACTTCTGGTTGCAAGCATTTTGGATAAGGGACACTGTACAGGTACCATGTTTTGTTTATCCATTCATCTGCAGTAAACCAGTAATCAAGTTATTACTCCATGGATGTTCGAGCTGTCTCCATCTTGTGACCAAATATTGCAGTAAACATTGGTGTGCAAATGTCTAAGCCCGTTTTCAATTCTTTTGGTGTATTCTGAGGATTCCTGGGTCATATGATAATTCTGTGTTGAGCTTTTTGAGTAACCACCAAACTTTTTTCCATAGCAGTTGTATCATTTTACATTTGTACACCAGCAATATACAAGGGTTTCAATCTCTGCACATCCTTGCAAGATTTGTTATATTCTGTTTTGAAGAGGTACCTCATTGTGGTTCATCCATCAGTCCTTTTCATTTACCCATCTATTTATCCAAGCAGTCATCTTTTCACATTGCTTCATCGCATCCATTTTATCCATCATCTTCCCCTCTAGCTCCAGCTACTATTAGGTTAAACCATATAAAAATGTTCATATTCAACTATCTTTGACCTATAAAAATAGCAATTTCATGTGCTTTCACCTATTCCTATCATAACAACATGATAGAGTCAATGGATTTGACCAGAGGTTATTGAAAGGATCAAGAAAAATCTATCAAAAAGTTATTTTCTAAAGTCAAAGTAAAGAAATTCTTTAATAATAGATTTTTTTAGTATAGAATGCTCAGTACTATAACTGAATATTTGGGAGGGGGTTGAGACAGAGTCTCACTATGTCATCCTTGGTAGAGTGCTGTGGCATCACAGTTCACGGCAACCTCCAACTCTTGGGCATAAGTGATTCTCATGCCTTAACCTCCCAAGTAGCTGGGACTACAGGTGCCCATCACAGTGCCTGGATATTTTTTTTTTTTTGCAGTTGTCATTGTTGATTTTAACTGGCCTGGGCTGGGTTCGAACCCACCAGCCTTGGTGTATGTGGCCAAAGCCCTACCCACTGAGCTACAGGCACCACCTATAACTGAATATTTGATCTAAGTATTTGTCTAGATTTCTTTTTTTCCACTCATCCATTGATCCATTAATCCTTCCATCTACCCATCTGTTTCAACCTAACTATCTATATTCCTCTAGTCCACAGCTACCATTTGTTTAGCACTATATCTATTCATTAATCAAGTTATTATTCCATCTGTGTCCACTTTTTCAACTCTATATCAGCATGTATCTATCTTTCTACAAACCCAAATATCTCCCTATCCCTCCAGCACAGATGAATGCTTATTTCTCCCTTAGAATATAGTGCCAATATAATATTAAGTAAATATAAGGATAGTAAGCCCTTCCCCACCACACACACAAAATTATACCCACTTGACTGTAAGGAAGCACTGTGTTAGCTCTGGGTAGCAAGATTATAGATGCTTATCTATTATTTTTAAAATTAAAAGATGACAAATATTCAAAACAAAAAATATATAATTAGAAAACATCTATGAAGATGGAAAAGAGAAATCTCATGGAGTTAAAAGGTAGTATTCGTTAATGTTTTATGCTTTGTTTTGTTTTTTAAAAAACAAAGTCTCTTACTCTGTTGCCCAGACTAGAATGCCATGGCATCAGCCTTGCTCACAGCAGACTCAAACTCCTGAATTCAAAACAATCCTCCTGCCACAGCCTTCTGAGTAGCTGGAACCACAGGCACCCTCCATGACATCGGCTAATTTTTCTATTTTTAGTAGAGACAGGGTCTCATCTTGCTTAGAGTGGTTTCGAACTCCTGAGTTCAAGGGGTCCTCATGTCTCTGCCTCCCAGAGTGCTAGGATTAGGTGGTACAGGCCACTGTGCCTGGCCTGTTAATGGCTGTAGTAAGTTTCATTTTTAAAGACAAAGGATAAACCTATTTATTTCAAACACTGTTTTCTCATTTAATAAAAATGCTGGGAAGTTTTGTTTTCCTTTTAAAGTATGTAATTAAAAATATTCCAAAAAACTAAAAAGCATATAAAAAAAAGAGAAATTATTTGCAATGTATCTTTAATGTATAAAAAGCCCTGAAAATCAATAATAAAAGATGAACACCCTAAAACCGTGAAAAAGAAAATCCTACAATAATATCGATAATACATATATTTTTTAAAGTCCTACCTTACAATAAAGAAATGCAAATAAAAATGACATATCATACTGGCATTTTTTTTTAGAATGTGACAGTAGTAGCAGAAGTTTAGGGAAAATGGCAACCTTATACAAACAGGACAGAGGTGGGAATACAAACAAGTAAACCTCTAGAGAGCCATTGAACAAAATGTTTCAAAACCATTAAAATTTACAAAGATTCTAACAAATCTACTTCTTAGACTTAAGGGAAAAGATGCACAGAGAGTCTACCAATGTATGCTTACAGGTGTCACTGGGATAAAAAAGCCTGGCAGTGACCTAAATACCCACCAAGAGAAGATGAGCTAAGCACAGAGGGTCCACCTGTATCCTGAAACTCAGGCAGGTATTAAGTGTGATGATGCAGATACAACTGTAGATAGATAGCTACTGACCAGAAAGACTGTTCTTGAAATATTAAGTTTTCAAAAGGAAATCAGGATATAATATAATAGGTATAATATAAACCTACTTGTATACATGTGAATATACCTAATATGCCCTATGTGGATGCAGGTGTATATGTATATGTAAAATATACATATAATATGCATATTCTTGTTTATATCTGGAATACCATAGAATAAGACATGCCAAAATGTCAGTGGAGGTTATCTCTGGCTGGTGAGGTTAAGCGGGGAAGACCATTGCTTATCTGTACTTTCTAATTTTTCTGCAGGAATTCCGTACAGAATAATAAGTAAAATAACAAAAGTCAAATTTGATGCCACCCTTTTCCTGCCCTGTTTCTTTTATAATGTAGTCCTTTATATACATTTGACTGGGGCAAGTGTGCAGGGTGGGGCAGGCAGAGCCACCCTGGGCGGGCAGCCCTCTCCCCACTGCTGAGACCAGCATCCCAGAACACCCCATGCAGGTGCCCAAGGGCTTGGCAAAAACCAACTCACCTTTCTGCAACCAAGGGCCACCCAAAGAGGGCTTTAATGATCTGAGGAAGGCCACCCTGCTCCCAAGGGGCAGAGCAGAGCTAGAAGCCAGGGCTCCCGACTTCCCAGGCTGCCTTTTTCTATAGGTTCACTTTTTTAAAAAATGAGGTAAAATTCACCACTTTAACTATTCTAAAGTATACAAATTAGTCCCCTAATCCCTGGCAACCACTCTTTTGTTTTCCATCTCTATGGATGTGCCTGTTGCAACTATTTCATATACATGGAATCACACAGTACTTGTCCCTCTGTGTTGGGCTTTTTTTGCTGAGCATGTTTTCAAGGTTCGTCCATGTTGCAGGATGTTTCAGTATTTCATTTCTTTTTATGACTAAACAATATCCCATTGTATGGGTAGACCACCTTTCCAGCATTAACCTGTATAGTCATGATAGGGCCATTGAACTCAACCCCTCTCCCTGAACAGCCTGCTGGTCCCCTACAATGTCTTCCTCCTGGTTCCCACCTCCTACCCCTACAAGGGCACCATTTCCACCCACCTGCCCTTAGCCCAGAGCTCCCTGCTCTCCAGCTCAGGACTTCAGCACAGCCCTTCCCCACTGGAGCCCTGTCTGGGAGCATGGGCGTGGAGCCCATGTTTGGTCATTTGGTCAGTCACTCGGTGCAAGGGTAAAGAGTGACATGAGCCCCTGACAGACTGGGGGTGAGGAAGTGGACATCCTGTGGAGTGTGAAGCATACAGCTGGCTTCAACCTGTGCTTCCCTGCCTTCCTTTCCTATCTGAGTCCCACCATCCCCGTGGTCCAGGGTCCAATGCCACCTCCATTGACAGGCCTGTCCCTGAGGCCACTCCCATCACTCTGTGTTACACATCTCACTCAGGACTGAGGACCCCACAACCTTGAGCTTCCTGAAGGCAGAAAGTAGGATTCCCCACCCCCCTCCAGGCTTCCCAAAGGATCCAAAAGAGTGGCACAGACCTAGTGGGGGTTCTGGGATAGCTCTTGATGTGCAGAGGGGGACTGACAAAAATGATGCTTACCCAGAAAGTCATCAAAGGAGAACTTGTCATTGTCCCAGATCTGGAGTACCACTCGTGCTGGGATTTTGCTCTCTGTCTTGTCCAGCCTCCAGAAGGCATCCTGACCCCGAGTGGGAGCAGAGAAGGAAGCAGAGAAGCACAGTCAGAGAGGCAGTGGAAGCCTGCCTGGAGGAGGCAGTGGAGCAGGGTGTCCCCAGGAGTCCTGCGAGAGCCAGGTCCTGGCGGAAGACTGAAA
The DNA here is from genome assembly GCA_963574655.1 of Perodicticus potto. Lineage (NCBI taxonomy): Eukaryota > Metazoa > Chordata > Mammalia > Primates > Lorisidae > Perodicticus > Perodicticus potto. Next base: position 33,912 of record CAUYRH010096734.1, read on the forward strand.
AGAGCAGACCCCAGAAGGCAGTGTACAAAATCCCAAAAGGGTACCGGGCAGGCTCACTGCACACATGATGGCTCCTTTTATCTTCCCAATTCTGTAAATCGAGGTTATCACTCCCATCGCACAGATGATGAAAGACAGTTTTGGAGAACTTAAAGGAATTTGCCCAAAGTCTGACCACTAATAATAATATTAATATTGTACTGCCTATGTGTCAGCCCTCTGCCACTATGAGCTCAGTTAACCTTCCAACAACTTAAAGGAGATACTATTTTTATAACTGAGGAAACCAAAGTAATTAGTCCAAGGTCACACAGCTTGGATCCAAACCCAGGGAGCCAAGTTCCAGAGTCCTGCTCTGCACATTTGATCTCTAGGTCAGAGTAGGCTGGCTAAGAACCTAGGGGACCCCACCTTCCCCGGCTGTTGCTAGCAGGATCCCCCAGTTGCACTGTTGTAAGTAGCTGGCACTGGGACCTGGACCCTGGCTCCTCCCTCTGCACCTCACCTGCCTGCACCCCCGAGGTTTTCCCCAGGAGAAGGCTAAAGCCCATGGTGCTGGGAAGGGAGAAGAGGTGCCCTTATCACCCACCTCACCTCCCTCAGACCAGCTCTGCCCAGAACAAGGTTATCTTGGACTTCTTCCCACAGAAGCATCCTGGAGCAACTGAGGGATGTGGGATGGGACACGGGGAGGCCTGGGTTCCTCCTGGGGCCCAGCCATGCTTAACCCAAAGCATCATCACTGAGGCTTTCATATCGGCTTGTTCTCTGTTCTTTCACTGTAGCTGTCCTGGGTGGGTAGCAAGGACCGGAAGCACTCTTCCCAACATGCAGGTAGTGGGTGCCAGGTACCAAGCATCAGGTCAGAGCAGGGCCTGGACGCAACTCTGTGGGGGAAAGGCTCCTCACTGCTGACAATACAGAGTTTGCCTGGCCTTGGTTGCCTGGTAAACACAGACTTGCCGCGCAGCCAGGGCCTGCTGTGGTCACCCCAGCCTCAGAGGCTGGCCAGGCACATCCTAGTGAGTTCCAGAATCTAAGACCATGACCACTGCCCCACGAGGAATGAGTGCCCAGCCTCAGCCCAGACTGCTGCCTGGACTGAGGAAAGGGCTCAGTCCCCAGCAGGCCCCTTGCCCCCAGCCCTCGTCTGGTGCCTCCCCCCTTCCGGGCCCCAACCCCCAGCCCTTCTGCAGGTGCCTCCCTCCTCTGGTGAGCTTTTATGGCCCGCTCCACAGGCCCGCCTGCACAGTGCCGGCATCCTCCGCTCCTCTGGCCGGCTTGGTTTATGGGCTCGGTAATGAGCCAGAGGTTCAAACGGCCCCTGGTGGGAGCAGCTGGGCTGGGGCTCCAGCCTGGGGAACGAGCCCCCCCAGGTCCCCGGCGCTCATTATGCTCCTGGCCTGGGCCCTTTTACTAGCTGTTTATTTGCAGGGTGGGTGCCTGACGTGCAGGCGGGCCCCAGTGGGCGTGCTGGGCTCCAGGTGGGGAGCCGGGCCGGGCGACCAGTGGTGGTTCAAAGCAGCCGGATGAAAGGAGACCTTGTACTTTACGACAGTCTCGTCTGGTTAATGGGGTCCCTGGAGGGCCTGCCTGCCAGAGGCCCTGAACCCCATGGCAGAGGGCTGTGCAGAGCCAGAGGCTGCGCAGTGCCCCTGTGCCAAGCCACCCCAGTCTCAGCCTTCACCCCAGACCAGCTAATTGGTGCCCCACTATGGCCGGTTCTGCCCGCATCCCAGGTCCTTTCTCCCACACAGGGACGCTGACTGCCTTCCAGGTGAATTCAGAACCACCCAACCTCCTCTCTAACCTTCAACCCACCTCCCCAGAGCCTGGTGTCATGTAGAGTTCCCCACCCTCAGCCTCTCCTTGGACTCCTTAACTCCCCACCCCTGCATCCTCCAGGTCTGGCCCAGACTGTCAGGCCAAGCTGCCCCTTCCAAGTCCTCAAACCCCCTCTTCCCCTGGATGCCCCACCGCGGGTCAACACCCTCTCCTTCCTCCTGACCAGACCCTACAACACGCTGCAAATTCTTAGCAGCCCCTCGGACCTTCCAGGTAACACTCCTCTGTGCCACCGGTCAGCATTGCAGCCCGTCCCTCTCTCACTCAGCCTTTTCCATTGGTCTCAAGTCACCTGCCACAATACCAAACTATCTCCTCTTACTTCAGAGAAAAAACTAGAACCTCCCTTCCTTCCACTCCTTGCCTACACTGCCACCTGCCACAGTGAGGGGCCACCCCGCCTCCCACACTTCTCAGGCTGGGTTCCCAGCCACAGGAGCCGCTTGCAGGTGAGCCCCAGACATGGTCTGCAGAAGCATGATGCCCTTCTATGTCCCCATCCCCTGAGGTCCACAGCAAAGGGAGCGAGGCACCGAACACAGGCAAACAGAACTGGACCCACACACAGTCTAGGATTTCCTCGACTTCATAGAACCCCCTTGCTAAATTCTGCTTTTTGGCAGTCACTACACAGCAATCCCTGGGCTTAATAATCCATTCAACCGTGTTTAATCCATGTTTTCTTTTGTTTGATGCCTTCAGAATGTTCAGCAGAACATTTTAGTTTCCCCGTGTGTCGGGCTGGGAGGGTCATGTGGAAAGGATGTAAGAAGAGAATTAAGAAGAGCCAGGCACTGAAGTACATCGTGTATATCCTTCTTTAGACCACTCACTTCTGACCTTCAGGACAGAAGGAAGAGCTGCAGAAGCTTCTAGGCTTGAAGCCTTGCGCCACCTCTAGAAGAAAGTCGGGGAGTAGAACCTAAACACCAGAAGCATTTACCCTGTGCAGCAGGAGAGCACCTAGAGTGGAAAGTGATTCTGGGTGGGACGAGTGGGCAGCACTCCAGCACTCCTGAGCTCCTCCTGAGCTCCTCACTGCCCACAACACCCCTTCCTGAGCTCTGGTGGCTGCTCTTTGAGAGTAGGCCTGGTGCCCCCAGGAGGAAGCCAGCTGCCCTCAAGCACCGCCCATTTTGGGAATAAAAAGTCGATGGCCCAGAGGAGACCTGAACTAGGTCTGAGGCCCCCCAATCCACCCCTGCCCTGGGGCGTTCCACTTCCAGTGAGAGGTGAGGGGTGGAGAAAGGCAACAGCTTCAGGACCGGATGGGCAGTTACTTCTAGTGATTGTTCAGCTTAGACAGTGACCACAGGCACCAGACACAGATGGTGGAATCCAGGTAGCGGGAAAGACTTAGCCAAGTACTCCCGCTCCTGGGGACCACATGATGTGCAGGCCAGGCTGGCCCTCTGGGGAAGCTGCTCCTGTGGGGTCTGCCACACTGCCCCTTTGAAGGTCATGCTAAGTATCTCAGACTGTCAACCTTAGATACAATGGTGACAGCTCTGCTGTTGATGGCAAAGGTGGAGGAAGAAAACAAACAAGTGGGGTGGCAAGGTCAAGGAGATGATTTGTTGGTAAACACAGCAGTAGTAGTGCCATGAACGATGGCACAATATAATAGTGACATGGGCAGCGAAGGTGATGTGGACAGTGGTGGACATCGGAAGTGGCATGAGCAGAGATGGGCAGTGGAGGTGACATGGGAAGCCATTGTCAGTGATGGTGACATGAACAGTGGTGGTGGGTACCATGCAGGGATGGTGTTGGTATCATATGGTGTGGAGCATTGCTGAGGTTGTGACACCAGTCCAGTCGTCACTTGGTCAGGGAGTCATGCTGGCATTAGTAAGCACTGGGACTGGCACCATTGGGAGACGGAAGGCCACTCACCTTCTTGGCGATGATGCAGACTTGCTCAGCTGGCAGGTAGTCAAAGGGGAAAATAAACCTCCAGTTAAAGTTGCCCTCACCTCCCAGGGAGCGATAATGCACATCTGTCTTTTGCTTGTGTTCTTCAAAGCCGATCATCCAACTAGATGTACATGATTTCAGAGAACATTTTTCATCAAGATTCCCAACAGAGTGTACATCTTCAACTTAGTCAAGCAGGGAATTAAGAAGGTAAGTGAGCTTGGAAATTATTTTGCAAAAATAATCCCCAGGAAATCTGCATGATGCACACACCGTGCCCTAAGTTTGAAGTTTGAAACCCTTCTCAGCCATTCTTGAAGGGTGTCCTCAAACCTTTAAGTTCCACCAAAGGTTCACTGAAGAGGAAGAAGTCTGGAGGGAGAGCAATTTCCCAAAGGCAGAGGCGACCCTGTGTACCTCTCCTTTGAAGCTTATTTGCTTTGCCCTTCCCAGCACCCAAAGTCCCCACTGGGCTAGACCCAAAGGGAACAAAGATGACACAGTGAGCTGGGACCAGGGGGACAGTGGGTCCCTACCCTTTCACATAAATGTCGCTCATCTTCTCCCCTGTGATGCTGAGGTCATCCAGGATCACATCTCTGGTGTTCCAGATGATACAACGCAAGAAAAACCTGGGGAGAACAATGACTCGTATCTGCATAGATTCCCTACTGAAGGGTGGGAAGTCCTTGGTTGAGAAGCCAGAAACCCAGTCACCTGAGAAGACTAGACGCCTGCCTGGCTGGACGCCTGACCAGATCCAAACAAGAGCTGCACTCTGTGGCCCAGGCAGCTCAACGCCTGGCCGAAGAGTGACCTGGTTCCACCCACAGCAGGTTGTGACCCTCCCCCACCCAGCTCAGCTCAGAGCACGGCTGGCCAAGTCACCTTCTGGCTCTTCGGGGAGTGATGTTGAAGGGAGGTCCAGGCCGCCCCAGGGCCTTCGGAAACAGGTCGACCCACATCTGCAGCTTCCCCTGTGAAGACAGGGGCCCATTCTCTCTCCATCCTTTTCTTCAACCAGCAGTCACCAAGCACCTGCTCTGTGCCAGATGCTGGGGAAATAGGGCAAAGAAACCCCAGTCCTGCAAGGTGGGGACCCTACACCAGGGATTCCAGGGACTCCAGGGCTGACTGCAGAGGTGAGCCACAGCCCCATAGGCCACCAGCTTGGGCCTATGCCTGGGGGTCAAGGGTCAGGGAAGGTTTCTCAGAGATGATGATGGTTGAGCTAAGTCTTGGTTACCAAGAGGATGGTATGTGCAAAGTTATGGAGAGTCAGGAGGGCTCAGGTGTCCCCAGTAGGGCATGACTCCTCCTCCCTGCCCCTCAGACCCCTTTCTTTCTGCAAGCCAGATGTGATTTTTGTCCCATGTTAGAGAAGAAGGAGCAAAAGTCAAGTCACTTCTGCAGGGTCAGTTTCCACACCCGCTATGCTAGTCTGGGGGAGGTTAGAGCCAAAGCACCTCGGGAAGAGAGAGCTGTGTTCCAGACAACAGAGATAATGTCGTCTGGAATTCACAGGCACTTTCATGGCTCACTTTGCCTGTGACCTTGTCTTTCCTCTCCTCCTCCCCAAACCAGCTCTGAGCTCACTTCCTCCCCTGGTCACTGTCCCAAGCTTGCTATCTGCTTGCTATCTGCCTGCCAATCACTGCAATCCAGCACAGGGCCAGCCACCTAAGACTGAGTCACTGACAGATGGCAGTGGGGTGGGGGCCCCCTGAGGCTAGGATGAAACAGCAGGCTAAGAATACTGGCAGAAGTCAGGGACTGAGCCTATGCAGGGATGAAGGAGGTGGCTCAGACTTGTTCCCCAGACTCTGGGGGCTGGAGGTAACCCGGTAGGCTGGGCTCTAGAGATCCTGTCACAGGTCAACAGTGGCAGCCACTTAGACTCAAGAACAGGTCAAGGAAGGACTGACCAAATCCCAAGGTCCCTAATGATTCCTCTGTGATATTCACACTCTCCTTCTCTCCTTGAGGTGGGGCTGTCTAAGTTGGAAGACTGTAGGTCCCAAGGGTTGAGGTCCTACCTGCTCGATGTCTGGCTGCAGTGGGCTATAGAGGGGCCGTGACTCCACATGCTCTGGGACCAGGCCTTGCTGCTGAAGGACATGCAAAGCCAAACGCTCTTCCACTGGGCCCAGGTGTGGGTTTGGGATCGTGCCAGCCTCTGTCCCAGAAAGAAGACAGAAAAGTTGCAGGAGCCAGGTGAGAGAGAGACAGTAGGAGGGTGAGCAATGAGCGGCCCCAGTGAGCAGGCTGAGGAGGGCTGCCTGGAGGCCACAGGAAGCCATAAGCCACTGCAGCCTCACCCCAAGCCCAGGCACACTTGGTCTGGCTCTCTCTCATACCCCACTTTCTGTAGGGGGTCTCCTAGCCCTTGCTATCGATGGGCTCCAGGCACAAAATCCAGACTTGCTATTGCTTCTATTTCTACCAAGCCTCTTCTGTAAGAGTTCTTCTTCCTCTTTTCCACCAGTATAAATCATTCTCATCTACCAAAGCCCACCCTTTCTGGGAAGCCCTCCCTGACTGCTCCCAACTCTGAGTCTCAGCAGATCTGGCAACCTAGCACTGCTAGTACTATTCTCGAGCTCATGTAAGTCATTCCATTAGTAGCAGTAGCTAAAATAATAGTAAGAACGGGACCCATGTGCCAGGCACTGTTCTTCATGGATATTAGCACTTTTAATTCATAAGGTCCCTAGAAGTTAAGTGTTGTAATTATCCCCATTGTATAGATGAAAAATCTATGTGGAAAAGCCACACAGCTAGGAAGCTGAGACCACAAGCTCCTTTAGGAAAGTTGCAAAACTAGGCCTGAACACCTCCTTGATATCCCCTGGGACTTCCCAGGTATAACTCCACCCTCCCAGGGTGGGTCAAAGATTGGTACTGCAGGTGGGGAGATGTGAGGTAGCCCTGACCTGAGTACCCAGCCAACCTGAACTTGGAGCCTTGATTCGAGGTGTGATGGTGGTCCACATGCATCTACATGTACACATGTACACATGTACACACGGGTGCATGCCCCCAGGTGAGCCCACACACACCAACACAGATTCTCATGTACATACACATATTAACCTAGCAGACCTGCCCTGCCTATATTAAAGGGACCCCCAAAAGCAAGATGCCCCAGAAGGAATCTGGCTCTGCTCCTGACTGGCTGGGTGACATTGGGCAGGTCATTAACCACTCTTGGCCTCAATGGCCTCACTGTAAAAACAGGCAGATGTTAGACCTCACCATCTCTAGTTTTCTGGCTTTTGTTTCCTAGACTTTATGACCATGAGCCCTGGTCCCTAGGATAAAGTTGCTCACAGACTAGTAGAAGGAAATGAGACTACCCTCAAAACAGATGCACGTTCTATTGGGAAAAAGTATGGGGGTTGGGGTGCCTAATGGCTGAGCCTGGCTTAGCCACAACCTGAGAGTGTCAGTAAACCAGAACAAGGAGGAGGAGGGGGATGGCAGATGGGGCATCAAAGCCATCATTCCACTTTTATAACCTTGGCACCAGCTCTGACATCAAACACATTGAAGCAACCAGGAGGTGAGGAGCCAGCTGGGCCCGTAAACACCTCCAAGAAGGCTGAGCTGCTCTGGGTGGGTGACACAGACCTGTGGGCATCTCAGACACACAGAGAGCACACGGCAGAATTCCCAGCCAAGAGTGCTGTGCAGAACTGGGTGGCGGGAGGGAGGGTGAGGGACTGCAGGGCCTCCTGCCTGCTTTCGGATGCCTTAGGTGCTCAGGCTGAGGGCGGGACTTGGAGGGTACCATCAAGGTCAAGCTGGCAGGCTAGCACAATTCAGGCAGAAAACTCAGAGGTGGCTTGTATCCCAAGCTTCAACCAAGGTCCGACCATCCAAAGCCAGCAGACTGATCCTAATCTGACCCTGACGCTGGCTTTAGACTCAACCCCCATCTTGACTATGGATGGTCCCTGACCTGCCCTTGGATTGAGGTCTGACCCCAGCCCCACCCTGACCTCACACTTTCACAGTGGCATCACAGGTAAGTACTGTACCCACAGAACCGAGTGCAAGTGCAGCCCATTTGTACTGCCCTGGAAAGATCCAAGCCACGGCCTGCAGATGTGGGTTGTGTTCACTTGGGCCCTTTATGGGAGGCGAGGGTCTGATGAGAGACAAGGACAGAGACGGAGAGCCCCACCATGGGGTGGGGTTGCATGGCAGCTCACCTATCTCTTCAATGGTGTATTCTTTATCCTGAAATAGCACTCGGTCTGTCCGGTACACAGGGGCCTTGACCCTGCGCTGCTGGCAGAAGAGGTGGAGAAGCTGGGAGGGGCGGAGCTGGTCCCTCCACTGGTTTGGTCCAGAGCTGAGGCCCAAGCACAAGACAAAGATGAGATACTCCAAGGACAGGTACGAGGGCAGAGGAGCATGCAGTGACATATGTACCCTCACGCACAGCAGCACCCACATCTGATCACTCATCGTGAATGGGCATTCCCACTCTAAAGATGAAGATACTGAGGCCAGAGAGAAAAGGACTTGTTTAAGTATGCATGTAATTGGAACTAAACTGCTTCCAATCTCCAGAATCAGACTCAAACAAATCCCAAGATGATAGGAAGAGGAATGCTGTCTACACATGAGTTCCCCTTACATAAACTGTCACAAAATTCCCAGCTGGGGTCCATGTGTCCTACCATTTATCCCCCTTCCTTTTCCCCTCCATCCTTCTCTTTCTGGTTTTCAGGTGCCCAGCGCTGTAGAGGCCCTCTGCAGAACGTCAAAGAGAACTGATCATAACAGCATGATGAAGAGCCAGGTCCTTAGAGGCATACACATAGGTTCAAATCCTAACCCTACCACTTACAAGCCATAACATCCCCGGACCTCAGTTTCCTCAACTGTGGAATGGGGATAAGACCCCCAATGGACTCCATGAGAGAAGGCCAAGGTAATACTAAGCCCAGGACTGGCACATGGTGAGTGCTCAGGAGACAGGGGTGATTTGTGTCACAGAAGCAGCCACCCACACACACATACACACAATAGGTCTGTGGGAGTCCACAGCGAGCCCCAAACTTGGACAGCAGCCTGTTCTCCAGGTCGATGACTGTCTCCCCGATCTTTTCATCCTTGGAGAGGAGGTCATAGTCATAGAGAGTGATCTTCAGGTCCTTCTCCAGGGGCAAAGTGCAGGTCAGCTCAAACATCCTGCAGGAGGGCAGAGGGCAGGACGTCATAGGTTCCCTGATGTCGCCCCATACAGCACCACTTCCAGGGAATGGAGGGAGGGGCTGGAGCTCAGAAGCCATCCCAGGGAGTCCAGCCTCCTCAGGCCTCCTGACTCTCACAGCAGCCTGTCCGCAGCACTGCTGTCCTGGGCTTGTCTGGGAGAGTGAGAGTGAGTGTGTGTGCATGCACATGTATGTTTGGGGGGCGGGAGTACCCCAAATAAACTGGGCTGAGCACACAGGAGGTGCCTGCTGGAGGGGCCACAGAATGACAGAACAAACTGGAACAGAACTTTAAAACTGAAGTCTCTACCACCACACTGGGAGACAAGTGATGTGAACCAGGTGCCGGACTTTGGGATTGACCAAGGGACCCATTTTCTGGACTCCTGGGCCTTCACACCTACTTCTGGGGTGGAATGGAGGGGGCACTTGTGAGAAGACTCCTTTAGGGCAGTCCTGCTATAGCTAAGATTTCCACCTACCACAGGGGTCAAAGGTGAGGGTATTCTCCCTTCTCCCCTTGAAATGAGTTCCCTGCAAGTGGGAGACACAGCTATGGCACACACCATGCTCAAGGAAGCTAAAGCAGCTTGTGGCAGAAAGGAGAGCAGGGCCACCTTTGGAAGGAGCTGCTGGGGAAGGAATGGTAGGACTTCCTGGGAGGAGAGAGGCCACCACAGGCCAGACCAGAGCCACTCTAAATCCTGCTCCATGGGCCCTCCCGGGGATCCCAACAGCAAGAGACTGGAGTGGACAGTCTGAGAACTAGGAGCTTGGGGCAGCCAGCCAAAAGGACAGAGAATCAGCCACATCCCAGAAGGCTCAGTGGGAGGGTCATGGGGGCCTCTGACAGCCTCCAGAAAGCACCCGTGGAAAGATAAATAGACTTTAAGCTTTTGCCACTCAGAGAGTGCCCAGACAACAAGGGCAGGTGAGGAGCCTTGTAGTCCTGGCCCCGCAGGAGTCAGAAACCTTGGAGCCAGCCAGAGGGGAGAGGGGAGAAGCACTAAACAGGGGAAGGGAAGAAGTCCTCCTCAAAGTGGCCCTGGCAGGAGAGGGGAAAGTACTGCTTTGGAGCCATGAGGGGGCTCATGATTACACAGGAGTGGGCACTTGAGTGGGCATTCTGGGTATGGTTGAGACCATGGGTTTGTTGACTTAAAATGGCTAAGCTCAAAGTGATCAGGAGAACTGCCTGCCTGTCACTTTCCACACAGGGAAGGGGAAGGTGACCCCACAGAATACGTGCTCACAGGGTCCTGGCAGACAGAGCACAGCTGTACTTTGATTCCATCTCAAGAGTTCCACACACGGGTTATGGAATGGAAGAGCTGCTGCTGTGATCTGAGGGAGGCCTGGCCGGAGTTTAGAGGAGATGGGGAAATAGTAGTAGGAGGGATTTGTTTCTGCACTGGCCTCCCACCTGCCCTGTGCTCTGACATCCCCTCCCGTGGAACAGGCCCCACACCAGCAGCAGAGCTCAGTAGAGCTCCTCTTTCCCACGCACCACCCTGCCTCCCACTCTAGATTGGTGGTGGCCCATCACTGGCCAGGCCTGTTTCCTCTTCAAAAACTGCACTTCACCAGACGCTGATTGGGTCTTCACTGCAGGGTGAAGACCGACTCGACAGACACTGGCTATCTGTGTTGCATGTGATGATATCAGAACATCAGGCATCTGCTCCTACAGGAGCTAAAGAAATAGCCCCCAACCAATGCAATTCTCCCTTTTCTGCCAAAAGCAGCTCACATCCAAACAGCAATTCAGGATGTTAGGAGCTACTCCCGTGCACTGGGCATTGATCCTTCCTTTCCTTGTTTCTTAGATTTCAAGAATCATTTTACCATCCTGGGTCTACATGCTTCTTCTAGCTATCTCTACAGACACATGTGGGACACTTACAGAGAATAATTAATTACTAAATGCACTGTAAACCGAATGGGATCCTGAAATGTTAGTAAAAGGACATTAGTGAAAGTAAAAGAAATGGGTGAAATTAGTGTTAGTAAAAGAAATGGGTGAAATTCTAATAAAGTCTACAGTTTAGCTAATAATAATATACTATGTCAAGTTGTTTATTTTGACAAATATACAGTGGCTAGGTAAGAGGTTAACAGTGGGAGAAATTGAGCAAAGGGTATATGGGAACTCTGTTCTATTTTTGTAACTTTTCTATACATCTGAAATTATTCTAAAGTAAAAGTTCATCTAAAAAAATTAGCAAGCTTCCATGTAGACTTCTGATCTTAGAGGTAATTGTGTTCAACCAGGAATTTCTGCTGGGACACAAGCCTTTAGCACATTAACAAAAGGGCTGGCTAAAGCTATGCCTCCATTGACACGGAAGATTTAGGGAATATAAATCTGCTCCAGGAAGAGGTTGCATATCTCCCCACATACTATACTGTGAGTGTCCAGACTGCCTCCTGCCTCACTTACTTTCCAAACACAGGCTCCAGGGTACAGGGGATATAGTTTTCCTGGTCACTCACTGATTTCTTCCCTATGGAGATCTTGATGTAAGGATCACACTGAAGGAGGAGACAGAAACACTTAAGTGAAATCACTTTCCCAGCATGCCTTTGGGGCTCTTGAGTGTCTGACCTCCAGATGGAATAAGGTGGCCAGCCACTGGAAAGGAGCCCCATCCTACACACCACACCACACCACCTGGCCCAGGCATGGGTTTCCTGCCTTGGTTCTACCAGTGAAAAGGGGCTGTCTGCACTTCCATATACCCAGTCCTGGGAGAGGCAGGTGAGGGCTGGACTCATGTCCTCAGAAACATAATAACCTCTCTTACATGTAACATGAGGCCAGGCTGGAGTCTTCTCTGCCGCCCCAGCTTAAGCACATGGAAACTAAAGACAGATGGTCGGACTTTGTCAAACTAAGCTAGCCCAGGCCAGCATCCCTTGATGCTTCCTACAGGCAACAGTACCCCTTCAGCCAGCCTCCTTGGGCTGGAAAGTGCTCAAGGTTAGTCTGGCATCAAGAAGGCTTCAAGTACATAAACTAACCCACTGGCCATGACCATGTCTTAGAGGTTACTGGTGTTGCCAAGGCTGAGGACTATTCTACTCTGTCGTGTGGTCTAATGACTTCGTACCCTTGACAGGCAGGACCTAGGCCTTTACCCGCTACATACGTCAAGGACATAGCTAGGCCTAAGAAAGTGACAGAAGACTCCAGCCTCATACCTCCAAACTCCAACTGTCCCCCAGCCCTGCCTCTCTTCTCTCCTTTTTATCTCTCCTACCAGCTTTACTCTGTCCCCCCTGCCACCTCCCCATAATTCCAGTCTTCTTCCTTCCTTCAAATCTCCCTCCTCCATCTCAGGCCAGGACTAGTGTGAGACAGCTGAGGCATTTGTCTTAGGTTCAACATTTATGGGAGGGCCAAAATATATAGTTATCAAAATAAGCACTATTCTAACGCAACATTTTAAAAACTAAAATCAATGCCAATTGCCTGTGATTAACAAAATTTTGAGTAAAGATGAGAATGGGCTTCTCCTTGCCTCTGGCTCCTCTGTGGCTAGGCACAAGAGTTACTAGACCTGCTTCTTCCCACCGACCACGGAAACCCCTACTAAGTCCACTAGCAGCCTACACCTTCAAGCTTACATTATCTCTATGGCGGATCCTTGTTCTAGACATACATTAAGTAATCTTCTTTCATCCTTTGCCTATGCTTGTGACTCTTCTTAAAATACTATTTTCTTCATCCTCATAGCCTATCAAAACTCCACATAGCCTAAAGAGTCCTGTACCTTCCAGGAAGCCTTCCCTTCTTTCCAAAGTCCTGTACTGACTTTGGCCTTCTCCACCCTCCTAGAACACTTGATCATTAAAAGAACTCCATTCAGTCATGTCTCACTTTTGTGTGTGTTTGTCTGATTTCCTGGCTTACTGTAAACCCTTGGGGCAGAGATTGTTCCAGATTCCGCAGGCCATTCTTACCTGAGTCTACTGTTCTTGGGCAGGGAAGGGCTGTGGATGTTACCTTTCCATTGGGGTCCTTGGGCTGCAGTCCAAATGCTCGGACAATGTAGATGCGTACCAAGCACTCTTGGGGCCCCTGAGCAGCCATCTGGTGGAACTGTCTTGGGGGCATGGGGATGGCTGGGTCTTCTGGGAGGGGATAAATTTTGAAGAGCCCCTGAAAAGGATGAGAGATTAACTTTCATTTTTATCATCATTGTCACCCATGCAATCACCATCATGATCATTACTCTCATCTCTATAAGAATCACCACTAAGAGATCACCAAGCCCAATGGCATCACGTCACCACCATCAGATTCCACACCAGCAGCCTCACCACCACTGTCAACTTCACCATCTCCGTGACCCTCATGGTCATCAACATCAGCACCAGGGTCACCACTGCAGATATTACCCCTTTCCCTTCACTGGTGGTTGTTACACCACAGCCTTAAGCCCACCTGGGTTAGAGACACATTTTCAGTGACTTACTTTAAACTCCCCAATGATAGAAGGATCTTCTGTCTCCTCCTGGGTCTTGCCCCGATAGAGCTTGAAGGTGTTGCAAAAGTCAGAAAGGCCCTCAAAGGCCTCCACATTCTCCAGTGGTGTGTCATAGACCTGCCACACATGGGGGATGAGAGAAGGGGACAAGAGAAAGAGAGAAAGCAAAGGGACAGCAAAGGAAGAGGGAACAAGAAAAGGAAGAGGAACATGAGAGCGTGAGTATAGAGAGAGAAAAGGAACAGAGAAGAAGAAAACAACGGAGAAGACCAAAAACAAAGGAAACGAACAAAAGCAAAAGTGGAGAAGTGGAGAGAGGTAAGAGAGAAACCAAGAAGGAGCAGAGGCAGAGAGGAAAGAAAACCATAAGGAAAGGGAGCAAGAGGGAAGACATTTATTTGTTTAGCTCCATTAGGGAAGAGGGCTTTCTGGTTAATAAAATAATTTTCTGGTACCCAAAAGTCATCATAGACATGGGTGGTGCATTTTCTAAGACAACAAAATCATAAACAAATGAAAATTTAATCTCCTTGTTATTTAAAGACTAAGACACAACTCTGGAAAATTAACAGGTCAGCAATTCAAGCAAAAATGCTTACTGTACAATATGTCCAATGACAATGGTATCAAATATCAAGCCAAGTGTATCTTGAGCACCATTTTAAATTTGTTAACTCCATTTATTTACTTACCTCCTCTCAAACATCCATATTATTATTTGTTAGAGCAATGTTTTGGAATTTCTTAGGCTTAAGTAAAGCAGCAGATTTTTTTTTTTTTTGAGACAGAGCCTCAAGCTGTTGCCCTGGGTAGAGTGCCATGGCATCACAGCTCACAGCAACCTCCAACTCTTGTGCTTAAGCGATTCTCTTGCCTCAGCCTCCCAAGTAGCTGGGACTACAGGCACCCGCCATAATGCCTGGCTATTTTTTGGTTGTAGTTGTCATTATTGTTTGGCAGGCCCGGGCTGGATTCAAACCTGCCAGCTCTGCTGCATGTGGCCTGCACCTTAGCCGCTTGAGCTACAGGCACCAGATATAGCCAAAGCAGCAGATTTTTATTACAGATAATAAAATGTACCTAATAAACTAGTAATCCCCTGTTTCTACTGAAAATAGAGAAATTAGCAGGGTAATGTAGCAGGAACCTATAGTCCAGCTACTCAGGAATTTGAGGCATAAGGACCACTTGAGCCCAAGAGTATGAGGTTGCTGTGAGCTATGACGATGCCACGGCACTCTACCCAGGGCAAGAGAGCAAGGGCTTTGTTTAAAAAAAAAAAAAATAGAAGCACTAAATTTCTAATTTGCACTTATTTGAATACTAGAGAAACTGGCATGGGTTTTATCAGCTACTTGTATTCTCTCCTTGTGAACTTGTCAATGGCTCGTCCTGTCACTTGTCCATTTCTCAAATATTCGTGTCTGTTTCTGTGCTGTGGTGATTTGAGAGATCTCTCTGTATGTAAAGGATATTGACCTTTGGTCTATTGAATGAGCTACAAATATTTTTTTTTAAATATATGTATTTTATTATTCTTCATTACATTATTTTCCCCCCCCCCACCCCTCCGTGGTAAGACAGAATTGATTTACAGAAAATAATACAGAAAACACCAAAGCTCCTGGTAGAGGGAGAGATTTCAAGTGGGGAGAGAGATGCTCTCTCCGTTCCTCTCCCGGTCTTTCCCCGTCTCCTC
>CAUYRH010096738.1:0-12500 GCA_963574655.1 Perodicticus potto
ATACAATAACTAAGAAAATGACATGATGGCTATGTCAAACAGTTTGATGAAAATGTTTCAGATTGTATATGAAACCAGCACATTGTACCCCTTGATTGCACTAATGTACTCAGCTATGATTCAACAATTAAAAAAAAAAAAGAGTAGGAGTGAAGAGAGACCAAGATGGGTAGAAAATTGAAAAACAAACAAACAAACAAACAAAAAACTAGGTTACCCTGATTGCATTTGTTAGGCAAAGTCCCACTTATAATTGTGTCCTATCCCCAAGAGGTGTGCCATAAACTGTGACCTCCATCCCCCTCCATAAATAGTGTTCATTCTATCTAAATATCTATCTATAATTTTGCATTCATTAACCATCCCCACTTTACTTTTTTAATTTAATTTTTATTAAATCAAAACTGTATACATTTATGGGGTACAATGTAATGATTTGATATACAATATGGAACGCTTAAATCAAACTGATTAACATAGCCATCACCTCACTTACTTATTTTTCATGGTAAGACACTTATAATTTACTCTTAGTTATTTTGAAGTGTAACCTTGCATTGTGCACATTAGGCAAGATCCTACCAAATGCCCTCCCTTCTTCCTTCACTCACCATCCCCCCTCCCCTACCTTCTCCCTCCTCTCTCATCCTTCTTGCTGGACTGTATTTGTGTTTTATCATTCATATTAATTTGTAAATGATCATATATTGGTTTTATAATAGTATTGAGTACATTGGATATCACCCCCAGTTTATTCCCTCCTCCCCACTAGCCTTCCCTTCAGGCTCTGGTAACCATTATTCTACTTCTCTCCATGAGATTAACTGTTTTAATATTTACCTTCCACATATGAGTAAAAACATGGAAGATTTGCCTTTCTGTTCTTGTCTTATTTCTCTTAATGTTCTCCAATTTGTTGTTACCAATGGCAGAATTTCATTCTTTTCTATGGCCATATAATATTCCATTATGTATATGTACCAAAATTTCTTTCTCTATTCATCTGTTGATGCACAATTAGATTGTCTTCAGATCTTGGCTGTTGTGAATAATGCTGCAATAAACATGGGAGTGCAGATATCTTTTTAATATGCTGAATTCTATTTCGGATATATACCTAGCCATGAGATTGTTGGGTCATATGGTAGTTCTGTTTTTAGTTGTTTGAGGAACCTCCATAATGTTCTCCATAGTGGTTACAATAATTTACATTGCTACTAGCAATGTACAAAAGTTCCCCTTTGTCCGTGTCCTTATCAGAATTCATTATTGCATGTCTTTTTGATAAAAACTATTTTAACTGGAGAGAGATGATATCTCATTGTAGTTTTTATTTGCATTTCTCTCACAACTAATGATGTTGAACATTTTTTCATATACAGGTTGGCCCATTTTTTAAAAAATTTGCTTTGGTTTCATGTGTGTTTGGGGTATTACTCAAGAAATCCTTGCCCAGACCAATGTCCTGAAGCATTTCCTCAAAGTTTTTTTTTAATACTTTCACATTTCAGGTCTTACATTTATGTCTTTACTTCATTTTGATTCAGTTTTTGTATGCAGTAAGAGATAAATTTCTAGTTTCTTTCTTCTACATGTAGATATCCAGAATTTCTAGCAACATTTATTGAAGAGATGATCCTTTCTCCACTATGTGTTCTTGACACCTTTTGTCAAAGATAAATTAACTATAGATAATGTGTGGATTTATCTGTGGGTTTTCTCTTCTTCCATTGTTCTATGTGTCTATTTTTATGCCCATACCATGCTGTTTGGGTTACTATAGCTCTGTAGTATACTCTGTAGTCAGTAATGTGATTTCTCTAGTATTGCTCTCTTTGCTCAGGATGGCTTTGTCTGTTCTGGGTCTTTTGTGGTTCTATATGCATTTTAGGATTATGTTTTCCATTTCTGTAAAGAATGTCATGGGTATTTTGAAGGAGATTGTATTTAATCTGTAGACTTGCTTTGGGTAATATGGACACTTTAACATTATTGATTCTTCTGATAGATATCTATTATTTTGTGTGTCCTTTTCAATTTTTTTCAATGATGTTTCATAGTTTTCACTATAGAGATTTTCACTTCTTTGGTTAAGTTTATTCCTAGGGGTTTTACTTTATCTGTAGCTTTTGTAAGTGGGAATAATTTCTTAGTTTCTTTTTCAAATTGTTTATTATTGGCATATAGAAATAATAATGATTTTTGTATGTTGGTTTTGTATCCTGTAACTTTACTGGATTTATTTATCATTTCTAATAGTTTTAAGGTGAAGTCTTTAGATTTCTCTAGATATAAGATGATATCTCCACAATGGTAATTTTTTTAATTTTAAATAAATTTATTTCAGATTAATGTGAGGATACAAGCAAGTAGGTCAAAATATTTGATTTTGTTAAGTAGAGTTTGTCTTGTGGTTATGTCCCACACACAAAAGGTGTGCCAAAACCTCCCTCTCTGCCCATTCAGTGAGAGCACCCCAACATTTCCCCTCCCTTGTTACCCCTCCCTCCAACTTGAATTGAAATGAATGTTTCTCTCATTTGGGCATGTATTGGATTGTCTGCTAGCTTCATATTAGTATTCCATGCTTTTGACACTTTTGATTTCTTCTTTTCCAATTTGGGTGCCCTTTATTTCTTTCTCTTGCCTAATTGTTCTAGGTAGAATTCCAGCATTAAGTTAAATAACAGTCCTAAAAGAGGGCATCTTTGTCTTGCCAGATCTTAGAGAAAAGGCTTTCAGTTTTTCCCTGTTTAGTAAAACACTCTATGGGTCTGTCATATAGGGTTTTATTATGTTTAAGTAAATTACTTCTATAGCTAGTTTTTTGAGATATTTTATCATGAAAGGATGTTGAATTTTAGTGAATGTTTTTCAGCATCAGTTGAAAGGATTATATGTTTTTTGTGCCTGTTCTGTTAATATAATGTAGCACATTGACTGATTTGCATATGTTGAACCATCCTTGCATCTCAGGGATAAATCTTACTAATCTGATGAGTAATATTTTTAATGTGTTATTGATTTCAGCTTGCTAGTATATTGTTGAAGATTTTTGCATTTATATTAATTAGAGATATTGGTCTACAATTTTCTTTTCTTATTGTGTCATTTTCTGGTTTGGGGATCAGAGTGAGAGAGGCCTCTTAAGAGTAAGTTTGAGAGTATCCCTTACTCTTTGATTTTTTGAAATGGTTTAAGTAGAATTAGTATTAGTTATTCTTTGAATGCTTGGTACAATTCAGCAGTGAAGACTTTGAGTCTGAGGCTTTTGGGGGGGAGACTTTTTCAGGTTTATCTTTTTTCTTGCTGTTCTGAGGACCTTCCTTTTATCCATGACACTTAAAGCTTGACTATTAAGTGACTTTATGTAGTTTTGTTTGGGTTAAATTTGAGTGAGTGGTGTCCAATGACTTTCTCATATCTGAATATTTATATCTTTCTCTAGGTTTAGAAGGTTCTATGTTATAATTTCTTTGCATAAATTTTCTATCCTGTTCTCTCTCTTGACTTCCTCTTTAAGGCCAATAATTGTTAGATTTGCTGTTTTGAGCAAATGTGCTTCATTCTTTTTAATTCATGTTTTTCTTTTTATTGTTCTGACTGTATTTTAAAATAGCCTGTCTTTAGTCTCACTAATTCTTTCTTCTGCTTGGTCAATACTGCTATTGAGAGACTGTGATATATTTCTCAGTTTTTTTATTGAATTCTTTAGTTCCAGAATTTCAGCTTTTTTTTTTTAATTTCAATCTCTTTTTAAATTACTCTGATAGGCTTCTGAATTCCTTCTCTGTATTTTCTTGAAGGTCAAAAAGCTTTTTCAAGATAGCTATTTTGAATTCTTTGAAAAGTCACATACCTCCACCACTCCAGGATTGGTCACTGGTACATCATCATCATCATTATCATTATTATTATTATTAATTTGGTGAGGTCATATTTTCCTGGATATCCTTAATGCTTGTGGATATGTATCACAATCTGGGCATAAAAAAATTTGGTATTTATTTTAATCTTTTCAGTTTAGGCTTGTTTGAATCCATCCCTGTTAGGAGGTTTTCCAGCTATTTAAAGGGAACTAAGGCTTGAACTCAGCGGTTTAAGGAATCTGGTACTTTAATTTACTGTGGCTGAGCTGGTACCCAACTGGCAAAACAAAGTCCTCTGAATTCTTCATTTTCCTTTCCCCAACTGGAAGAAAACTATCACTGAGCTGTACTGCCCATGGCTGTGGGAGACAGAACACAGGCACTGACTTAACTGCAGAGGCCAGTGTCTCACTGGGTCACATGCACCTCAAGTCCATTGGCACCAAGCCAGCACCACAGCAGGAATTGCCCAAGGACTGCAGCTTGTGTGACCTAAGTGCTCCAAAACTCAGGTTTGGGGGTGAATTTTTTTCCATCTGGTCAGGCTGATCTAAATGCTTCCTCTGTAAGCACCAGTGGAATTCTGCCCTGCGCTGTGTTCTTCTGATTCAGCGAAGCCCTTTATTTCAGTGCAAAGTCTGAAAGCCACCTCACAAAGTTCCACAGTCACCTCACCCTCCCTCTTTCAGGCACACATACTCTCTCCACTGGGCTTTGTAGTGTAGCCCTGAGTGGGGAGGGGCAGTGTAGGCAATATAGACTATCTTTAAAAAAGTGCACCTTTTCTTGACTTAATGTTAAATCCAGGTAGTATGATTGCTCATCTGTTTGTGGATTCTTCTGAAAGTGCTCACCTGTGTAGATAGTTGAATTTGGATTTTATGCAGAGGGATGATAGCCAGAGGTTTCTATTCAGCCATCTTGCTCTGCCCCTTTACTGCCTTCCCCCACCTTTCTCTGAGGAAAAATTCTCTCCTGCAGGCCCTTCAGTCTCTCATCCTTAATGAACCTCTCATCTGTCAACACCAGTAGTGAACCCTGCTCAAGTTTAAGCCACTCCATTTCCCCCAACATTTATATACTTTTATTCATGTATATAAACAATACACTAATGAAAAAGCCAGAAGATGAATCCAAAATTAATGTATCAATGAATATGTTGTGACATGGTAATTCAAAATAAAAAGAAAGATAATTTAGGGATGAAATTAACAAAGAAAATATTTATTGACGGTCAACCTAAGTGTCATCTTAAAAAAAAAAAAGTATATGATTTGAGTTGGTGAATTCCAGGAACAAACATTTCTAGCTAACACAACTAATGACTCTGGGATGGGGGAAGACTAGGGGTTATCATTTTGATAAATTTTTAAATTTATCTTTTTTTTTTTTGAGACAGAGTCTCACTTTGTCCCCTTGAGTAGAGTGCCATGGTGTGGTGTCATAGCTCACAGCACCCTCCAACTCTTGGGCTTAAGTTATTCTCTTGCCTCAGCCTCCTGAGCAGTTAGGACTACAGGCACCCACCACAACACCAGGCTATGTTTTTTGAGAGACAGGGTCTTGCACTCGCTTAGGCTGCTCTCGAACTCCAGAGCCCACTGAGGCCTCCCAGAGTGCTAGGATTACAGGTGTGAGCCACAACCCCTGGCAAATTTCTCTTCTTCATATCGAAATCAATAAAGCAAACTAAAGCATTGGTTTGCCTCAGCTTTGCAGTCATGGTAAATTTGAGTTTTATACAGTTATATGGGAAAGAACACATCAGCATATTTTAGGTTTCCCCTCCTCGTACTATTAAACTGGAATGTTTTTAAAGTTTGGGCAATGTTTCCTCTGACTGATCTACATGCGTAAACACCCTGACTCTAAGTAGTGACCAATCTTTTCCTTCCAGTCTGTGGTTTCTAATGGGTAAATGTCTAGTGAAACCATCTAAAACTTCTTTTTGCTAGATTTAAACAGAAGTATTTTTAAAATTTTTGTTGAATGATTTCACATTCTTGCCCAATTATGTTTTCTTTTTAGAAAAGCAAAAATAATCAAGGTTGCTGAAAAAGAAACAAATTAAAGCAAACTTTCTTTAAACGTTTCTCAACGTAAGTTTTATCTTATGAAGATGAAATGTTTAAATTAGAGGAATGTGTTCTTTCTTTTCCAAATTGCTTTTTCTATTTTTTTTTTTTAAACCACAGATCCTAGAAGCTTGGGAAATAGACTTCTACTCAACTGAAGTATTATATGTTGAAACTGTTTCTTATTCAGTTTTTCCTCTATTTCATCATTTATTCAATAGACAATTACAGAAAAATAGTAACTTTACTGTCACAATAAGTGAACCACTAAGGGATTCCATGAGTATGTCCTTTGTTATTAGAGGAGCGGTTTCTAATGTTAACATTTCTTCAAAAATTAAAAAAAAAAGGTAGTAACAGTGGATTGTCCAATTTCAGACAAAATCATTGCATTCTAACTTGTATTAACCAATTGAAAATGGCTAGGAGGTGCAGGGTGGTGGTTGCTATAAAACATGCATATATATCCTTATTTCTCTTTTCATTCTATATTTTTGGAGAAAAGGGGGCAACATTCTGAAATCTCACATTTTCATTCCTTTGTTACTGTTTAACACCATTTTCTTCTTACAGGCTTCCCATTTTATTCTTTACATTTTGTCTTTATATATTACCTTTCTTCTATTATCCTCTTTCTAATGAAATATTTGCATAATTTTTCTTTCCTTTAGCTAGACTGAAAAGTGACTTTCAAAGGAGAACGAGGAGAGGAAAATATGGCCCAATTTTCTCTTAATCTTTATAAATAGCAGTCAACTAAAGTTTTTTGTTTTTCCTGTAGTTGTTTCTTCTTGTAGTTAAATGAATTAAGTTGGCAAAAAGAAAATAATATAAAATGTGCTCTGGTAAAAATTTTGAAATATGACACCAAATATAATTCAAAACAATGTTTAAAAATGTACATAGGTTTTTGTTATTCTCAAGAATATCTTAAGCAGGAATTAATTTAGATGTGTCTTATCCATCAACTGCAATTGGATGAATTCTGAGTCTGGAGGATATGAAAGGTTTTCATTTGACATCTATTTTATGGATCACACATGCATTTGTATGATACACATTCATGTTTTAAATATCTTTCATTTGTAATTTCTAAAAAAAGGGTGCCAAGTTGACAGGAAATAGTCAATAAATTATGTACAATTAAGCATGGTTCCTGAGTCTTGAAAGCCCTGCAGAGAACTTGGGATTTAAGAGAGGGCAGGGGGCCAGGGAGAGCTAATGATAAGCATTGATGTCAGGCTTTGAGATACTTTTGTTTGAAAACACAAACTTAGTATTTCTCTTATATTTTGATTCTAGAATCTCCTTAAAATTGATGTTATTGTAACTTATACTGTCATAAAATTTGCCCTGTATCATTCTAAGTTTATTTAAATTACTCAAATGATCCTATCATCTCTTGGCAGTATACATGTAACAAAGGTATGTATGTGAATATTCTAGCACTTATTTGCAAATATTGTATGTCACAAAATTTAATTCCCAATAAGTCTACTCTAAATTCAGCTTTGAAACAACATAGGAATATATTTATCCTTTCATTGTTCCCTGTGTACGATAAGACTCTTTCGTAAGAATTCTTTTGAACTTGTTTCTTTAGTTGGCCTCAATCAAAAAGCAAGATTGTATTTAGAATGAAGAGGGGAAAAAAATTTCAGTCCAGATGTGAGTGTGTAGATAGACGTGTTTTACCTTCTAAAACTATCATTAAATCAATTATTTTTCTTAATATACATTTAAAAATGAAAAGAATATTTGAATATTGAAAAAAACCTTTGTCAGGCATTCTTGTGAAAGAATCATTTCTAAACGTTTGAACAGCTTATTTATGTTTTATTTTTTAAACAAACTGGTAAGGCAGAAATGACCTAACACTGCTCGGAAATAAAATTTCAAGTTTCCTCATAAAAAATACAATGTGGTTAAAATCAAGGGTGGCTTATTTTGTTGCCAAGTGTTTGGTGACTAGTGGCAATTCCTCAGGGACTCCTAAAAGCACATGATTTTCTAAGTGACTGTGCTGAGTTTTAAAGGGTTACATGAAAGATTGTCTGACTGAACAGACACTGTTTTCATAACTTTCCTATGCCTAGATAAAGAAGGTGGTCAGGTCAGGAAATGTTTCTGAAGAAATCTCATACATTCTTAATCAACTTTTAAATATATTTTTAGTAACTTAAACGGGGATTTTGATGATAATTTCTCAGTGTCGTTTTTATATTTGAATTTCATACAAGACTAGGAACAGTTACCTTTTTAGTCCTAAATCCTCCTTGAAAAATATTATCATCCTTGCTTTTATAGATGAAAGAAAAGACCAGAAAAGAATAAGTTGCCTATCCAAGGTCATAAAAATAGGAAGTATTCAAGCCTAGCCCTGCCTTCCATCAAAGTTGATGTTTTCCATTGAATCACATGGTCCCATCCTCCAATATGGTGGAAGCCCGTTAGAGACATTTGGAGGAAGTTCTGGATGAATACATTTTAGGTTTTCTTCCACTAACTCAACAAGTTGTGAAATTATCCAAGCATTTTATCACTAGCCTATCAAAAATTAGAATACTTGCATGTATCAGATTTGAAAGTTATGAAGAAGTCTTATACATTTACTGCTACGTGTTATTGAACACAGGGAAGAGTGTTTAAAATAGTAGCATCTTTTATAAAGCTATAAGTGATCCATGATCATTCTCCTAAAAGCAACTCAATAAAAATATAAAGAGCTTTTTAACATTCTATATTTTTTTCAAACTGCCTATAATTCTGCTGTTAACCAGTGAATGTTTTTTGCGGGGGGAGGAACTGTTTAGAGTAATAACAGAACTGAAAGTGAATGTAGTGAAGATGTCAAACACTGTTAACCCAGTATTCCATTATAAATATGCTACGTAATGCATCTGGCAGAAGATGGAATCTTTAATATGTAGCATATTTATGCATAATAAGCTTATACTATATAGTTATTCCACAGAGTCTAGCATTTCCTTCAGTATTTGGCAAATTTAAGTGTGATTAGCAACTTTCTACATCCACTTCCATCCTCTAGAAGTAGCAACACGGATTTGAATTGTTTACCAATGCTGGTGGATCAGAGTACTGGGTGTTAATCAAGAAAGAATGAAGGGTCACAGGTTAGAGACCTGTGGAAAGTGCTAATTGCTCATGTGTGTCTGGCCTGTGTAATATCTGATTAGGCCTGGCACATTCTGCAAGGCTGCTTAGACCCTGGTGGAGTCTACTACATATTGTAATGGTTGGGAATGCTGAGGGAAAACGACTTTTGCTCATCTCAGTGTGGATTTATCTCTTTGTCTCTTTGATCATGGAAGAAAAAAACTGTTTTTATTGCTAGTTTCTGTAATTGGCCCTTACATCCTCCTTTCTTTGTTTGTAAACAAACTGATTGACTGTTCCTGCTCATAATTAAATGGGGATGGTAGAGCAAAGGGAAGTATCCATGAAATAAATCTAAAGGCAGGATGTGGTCACTATTTCAAAAACATGGAGATTCTTCCTAACCCCACAGAGTTTTCACCTTGTTTTATCTAAGATGCAAAAGAAAATATTGATTAAATTTTAAGATACTTAAAAATTTTCACGGCTTATTCTGAAAGTCACTTAACATAGCTGGACTGGTTAAGAAAAAAGAAAAAGGAAAAAAAATTTAAAAAAACCAAAACTGTCTCCATATGAAGTCAGCACATTGTGCCCCATGATTGCACCAATGTACACAATTATGATTTAATAAAATTATAAAAAAAAACCCAAAATGGCATTGCTTTACTCCCAGATAAAAAAGGCTTATGCTACTTGCATTTAATCTTCGTTTCTGTAAAGTTAAGCAACCATCACGAGCTGCTTCTCAATGAGTCAAAGAGAGAAAAAAGCCACTGTTGAAGTTTTATTTACACAACTGAGGACACAACACCACAAGCTTCAGCAGATAGCAGAGATTCATGTTTCATAGACTTAACAGCTTTTGTTGGAACCATCCAAAATAATCTGGCCTTCCTTAAGACATGGGGTATGTCACTCCCACCCCTAACTCTAGGGACTGAACAAATGTTTATCTTTATTGCTCATTTTCCTCAGTGGATGGTCACTTAAAATTAAATAATATATTGCCAGGTTTACTTTTATGTCTCTTTCTTAAAACTGTCCTGTGAAAAGGACGCCTTTCAAGCTAGTTCCAAGGAAAAGGCTTACAGAATGCCCTTTCTCTGTTCTGTTTTCATTCCAGCTTTGGGGTATTAAGGGATTTGGGAAGTTAAGATAAGATCCCTAATCCTAACATGGCTCCCTTTTATCCAAACAAAATTTAAAACCCAAGTAAGGGTGTCCATTATACTGAAGCAAATCAAAGGGACTACTAAACTTTCTTGCTTAAAAGCCATAATTGTTAAGTGGTTAAATGTTGAACACACATATAAACAAATACCAAGACAAGAATTTTCTTAATAACAATTTTGGTAAGAAATTGGAGAAATAAATCTTAAAGTAGAAAGCATATTTTCCCACTTCTTTTAAATTCTTATTTTCATTTTGTTTTCCTCATAAGTACTTATATTGTTGCCATAGTCCCCAAACAGATGAAGTTTGGGGGCATAGTCATGTGTTGATTTTTTTCATTCTCGTCCAAGTCAGTTGACTAAATTGTTCCCATGGGCATTGCTTAAATTCAGATTTGAATGGTATTTGCTTAGAACTCATAGTGGAAAGCCATCATATGTTCTCAAAATGTATCTGAAAACATAAATTATACCACATACCAAAGACATAATTGTGTATTTAATGGATCTATTAAAAAGTGAATTATCCTGTCTGACCAAGCAAAGATTTTATAAAAACATGAAAAATTTCTCTTGGAAGTTCTTTAAAAAAAAATGTTTCTGGGTTGCTAGATAAAATAAACATTATGAACTCATCAGTTAATTTATCAAAATAATTAAGTCATTTTTTATATTGAAATGGTTTGAATTTGTGACTTCTCCTATGCTGGTTTTTATAACATTCATCTGTGCATTTTGAATACCATGAAGCCTCTTTGGTTTAGAACTATAAAGTAACAAAAATAATATCTTTAGCTTTTATACTTATTTGAAGTGAAAAAGATTGTTCAACTATTTATTTCTATAAATAAAACCAGAGCAAGTCTGGATAAATTATTGCTTAATTGATTTCTTATATTTACATTGCTTTCATTTCTGATAGCTGTCTGAAGTTGCCTTGCTGCTATGGTAGGTAGCACAAAAGCAAATCCATAGTTTTATTTTAACTTAAAATATTAGGGAGGATATGGTAAGTACCACAGTTATCTAAGGAGGTTGAGGGGCTAAAGACGATGCTTTTATTCTACTATTTCTTAAAGATATTATTCCAGTATTATCAATGACATTTATTTACATTTATCATTACTCCTAGGAGAACAGGTGTGATTTTGAGAACTTACATGAAGCAAACACATCTAATGTATTACTAAGTTAAAATTCTTATAAATCATGGATAATTAATAGTATTGAAACAACTTTGTTTAATTTTGTTTGCTAAGAAAAATTTCCCTCATAACATACATGTTATTTAGAAAAAATAATTCCACAAAAATCCTACAGGCAATAAAGAAATTCCTGTGGCTGGATGGTTTTAGACCAGCAATGTGAAATGGGGAGACACATAATTATGTTTTTTGTTTCTGTTTTTGAGGTTCTGACATTGCGTTTAGGCTATATTTGTTCTTATTTTTGTAAACAGCAGATAACTTGAACTGATGGCCAGACCTGGTAAGAAAAAAAAAATCAAAATTCTGAGGGAAAAAAAGTTAATTTCATAGTATTAGTAAATTCACAGGCAAAGCTTTGCAAGTAATTGAACATATAATTTGTACTAGAAAAAGCAAGCCGTTAGCAAGATGGAATGAACTCTGCTTTAGTTTGTCAGTGTCCTAAGCTGTCACTGAGGGATAAGCACAGAAATGACCGAATTTTGAGCTGAGGACAAGGAACCTATGAGAGGTCCAAGAACTAAAATGTGAGTTGGTAAAATGAACAAGCAAAGTTTAATATTTCTTGTGATGACATTGAATATTTTAAAGAAAAGAGATCTGTTGACTTTGTAAATACATGTATTTTATTATTCTTCATTACATTATTTCCCGCTCCCACCCCTCCGTGGTAAGACAGAATTGATTTACAGAAAAGAATACAGTAAACACCAAAGCTCCTGGTAGAGGGAGATATTCAAGTGGGGAGAGAGAAGCTCTCTCCGTTCCTCTCCAGGTCTTTCCCCGTCTCCTCCTCTAGGCCTCTAGCCTCAGGGTGTATATAGGTGTATGGGTTCCTTGGCCAGGAAACAAATGAATACAGTCCCTTCCACTGGGGGCAAGGTGAATGAGTGTATCAGTGAATGGACACAGTCCATCCATGGAATTCAGGCCTAGGAAATTCACATGAAACTGACCTAGGCATAGGAAATGGTGGTTCCACATTTAGTCCCAAGTGTAAAGTGAAGGAGACACCAAGGCACAGGTGTCTCCTCAGCAGTTGTCCAGCCTTTTTGG
>CAUYRH010096741.1:0-54500 GCA_963574655.1 Perodicticus potto
GTAATCAGAAAGCATAAAATGATGCCATGAAGGCTATCTCTCACAGTATGATCAAAATGTTTCTGATTGTATATGAAGCACATTCTGCCCTATGATTGCACCAATGTACACAATTATGATTTAATAAAATTATTAAAAAAATGCCTCTAGAGCCTGGCTTCCCAAATCCTAGGATTTTAGCTGCAAAGCAGCAAATGCCAGGAGACTCCAAAGACATGGCAGGCACTGCAAGTAGAAAAGGACTTGACCTCCGGGCGACACCTGCAGCATTCTCACAGTGTGCTCTGTCTGCTTATTCATGAATGTATGGCTTTATCAGTTGTAATTAGCCTTTTTCTGAAAGGAACTTGAAGTTGTTATTATTTTACGTTTTGTTGTTATTATCTTATGTTTTCAGTACTCTCCAACACTGAGAGTGGAAACATGGATTTATAGTTGGTAATTTGGTTACTTACTCTCCAAATGTGAATGGCAATTGAGTTATTATGGTGTTTTTCCAATAATGCCCTTAATTAGTAGGCCCCTAATACACTATGGCTTTAGACGGTTTTGTACATATGTTTGATTGCAAAGTTGAAAGGGGAGAAAGCCAGCTTTTCTAGTTTTTCTATGCTACTTTGGGAATCTTTCTTACAACACAATAGCTTTTTCAAAGTGCCCCTCCCCCCTTTAATAATCATGACTAAGTTTTTAAAATGTTTAATATCTCCCCAAGCTACATGCTATCGTTCCACAAGTTCATTGCTTTCATCCAATAGTCAATTATATCACCTACAAATACACGGAGCCAATGATAGAAAAAAGTGACAGCAGGAAGAGGCTGCCATGGGTAAAATCTTCACAAAGATTCTTTCCAAACAAAACCTTAAAATAAAATTGGAACATGGAGCAGAGGATAATGGTGACAGAAGTGCTTCTGCTGCCTACAAAAAGTTGGATTCTGTGTCAGCAATGATAATTACCACCTGTGAAGCAGAAAAACCCATCCATTCTGTCCTGATTACTAATTAATCAAGTGCTAAAAGCATTTAAACTAGTGACCCTTTTTCAGAGATGAAGTTACGAGTGATGCTGATGCGTAAGATTTAAAGGGACACTGGGTCCATTTGCTCCACCTTCTCCCTTCTCCCTTCCCCCATGCCCACAAAAAGGTTAACGGCAATATGAAAATAATTCTGTCTGGTTTGTTTGGTATGGTTGGGTTTGGTTTGTCTACTTGTCTTATGTTTATAGAAGTAGAATTCAACAGAAAGAGTGTGGCTATCTGAAGGTTCAGATTCGGATTTGAGCTATAGAATGATGTCCCTATGAGCAATGATGTCCCTATGTTCCTGAAGCTTATATAGCCTATCTTCACATTGAAAACCAAATCAGATTTATTTCAATGGAGAGTTTGATGTCATTTAAATTGTTGAGGTTGTGTCTTTAGTTAACACATGTTCACTATTACAGAGTAAAAAATATGGAAAATAATAAAGAAACATCCTTCTCATAAAACTATGGCATTACATTTTGTTATCTATCCATATCTTTTATTTTTATTGATAGGCCAATTTGATTAAGTTACACTGCACCTTTCTTTTATAATCTGATATTTTTATAAACATTTTTATGATGTGAAATTTATTTTGTCATATAATTTATTATTACTAGGAAGTATTCAACTGAGTAAATGTGAAACAAAAATATATTCACCCAAACCTCCAATGGATACTTAGATTAATACCAATTCTTCACTCCTGTAACACTGCAGAAAACATCCTTTTATATAATATTGGCATACGGCTCTAATTAAATCCTTAGGATAATGGTTAGATATTGAGTTAGTAGGTCAAGGAACATAAATGTTTTTAAGGTTTTTGACATATTGCTAAATCACTGATAAGAGGATCACACTGGTTTTTACAAATACCACTTGCATATAAAAGGACCCCTTAACCTTTAGCAATAGCTAATTATTAACCTTTTAAGAACTCTTGATCAATGAGGGGCTGGGGGGACGAACATGGAATTTTGCTGTCTCAAGTTGCATTTCTTTGCTTCCTATTAAGATTGAACATTTATCAAGACTCCCTATTGGTTATTTAAAAATTGTTGATTAGTGTTCTTTCTCTTTTTTTCATTTGGAATGCTTAACTTTTTTTTTTTACTAATTAGTAGAAAATTTTTACATATTGAGAGTATGATATATAAGAATGCCCCTTCACCTTATACAGGGTGCCCATAAAGTTCAATTTAAAATTGCACACTATTTTAAATTGCACATGAACTTTATGGCTGCCCTATACAATGCAAATTTTTATTCTGTTTTGTCATTTCGGCTCCTTTCTCTGGCTTTTGCCTTTTTCCTGCTGTGAGTGACAATTGACTGTCAGTTATCATATTTAAGTACATAACCTGGAGAAAGTAATTTTCTTTCTTTTGCTCTTAGTTGTCTTATCTGTGACACATGCTTTGGGAGAGGGGTAGGGATGGTTGGGAGGAAGGAAGGAGACAGGTTGGATGAAAGGATGTGTTGCGTCTCTTTCAGGTCTAAGATTCCGTGCTTTCATTGTGCCCCACTCTGTCCTAATTGCTGCCTGTAATCAGGCCGTGTGGAACTATTCTTGATCTTGTACGTTTTGGACAAGCATTACCATTGTTTATTAAGTTACAGTGCTATAAATTCAGAGTTAATTTTCTTTTAATGAAGAAACTTCTGCCTGGCCCCAGGGCTTTTTCTTTTTGTTCTGTTAAACTGTTATGAACTATTTCTATTAAAAAACAGCAATAGCTTTAATGAGTTAGGCCTGCCACTTTTGTGAAATTTCAGCTAATGAATGACCTTGCGGACACAAAGGCACAACACAATTAGTTATCCAAGTTTTCTTCCTGACTCTCAGCCTGCTTAACATTTTCATCATACGCACAGACACACACATAGAACTTTTAAGATAAAAAATAAAGTGCTTGCAGAGGTACCATTCATAGAAGAGATAGTGCAATTTGTACGTGAAGCCATCATCGGTGATATTATTAAGAGATGCAATAATTTGCTGGTAGGTGGTTCTTACCGTGAGTTCCATTTATTAAGTTATTTCTAGATTTTTGTATTCTACCAAACATTCTCTCTTTATTTTATTTTTTTATTTTTTTGAGACAGAGCCTCAAGCTGTCACCCTGGATAGAGTGCTGTGGCACCACAGCTCACAGCAACCTCCAATTCCTGGGTTCAAGAGAGTCTCCTGCCTCTGCCTTCCAAGAAGCTGGGACTACAGGTGCCGCCACAATGCCCTGCCATTTTTTGGTTGCAGCTGTCGTTGTTTGGTGGGCCTGGGCTGGATTCGAACCCGCCAGCTCAGGTGTACGTGGCTGGCGCCTTAGCCCGTTGGGCCACAGGTGCCGAGCCACATTCTGTATATTTATACCTTAGTGATATTTATTTGCAACCTTAGTGCAAAGCATTTCCCTTTCATCAGAATAGCAGATTTTGCTTTGTGGTATTGGTAGTATTGAATAGAAAGATCTCATATATATGTGTGCCCCTCCCTTGATAAATCTCGGAGGCTTCTTTGAGGACCCAAGCGGTTCTTTCTCTGCCTTTTTAAAAAGATTTTTTAAATATTATTTAAAGAAATGTACTTATTGATCACAGATTCTAGAAACTGGCATTTCCTACAGACAAAGTCTATAAGAAACTCTACACCAAGCAGGTTGTCATTAAGGTATTGTGGCTCCTGTTTTGTTCACTATAGTCTTGAAAGATCCATTTTATAGCCATTTTTCCAGAAAAGCTTAGTATGTAATCACCTATAATCAGCACTTTATTTCTAGTTAAAATGTTACTGCCCGCCCCCCACCCCCAGTCTCACTGGGAGAGGTTCTGGACAGTTTGTCTTTAGAAAATCACTTTCTTGACCTGAGGCTATAGGAGGGAGAAGAGAGAGAGATGAGACATGGGGGTGGGGGTGGGGGGGGCAGAGAAAGTCCCATCTCCTTTCTCTGGCCTCGGCCTGCCTGCACAAGGTGATTATGGAAACTCAAGGGCATATTGGGGAGAGAACATTCCATTGATTCATCCTAGGATTCTGTGAGCAGTCTGGCTTGCAGCCTGTTCTCCTAAAACCTGGAGCTAGTCACAACTGAGAAACTGCATGGCATAGCTTGGTGTGAGATGGATCTCTGAGCTCCCTTTGGCTGGAGTGTTTAGATAATCAAGTTTAGATAATAGAATCTTGGCGTTCTCACAGCTTCCATGAGAAGATGCAGACTTTTCCAGCTGGCCCTCTGGCTGGTCACTTTCTTAACATAATAATGACAACAATAGTAACAAACATTTATTCACCACTTATATGTGGTAGATACTGTTCAAAGTACTTTATCTTTATTATTACCTAATCCTTCCAGAACTCCGAAAGATAGGTACTATTCTTATTTTTCTTCTCTCCACATGATGGATAAGGAAGCCAGTCACAGAGCTATTCAATAACTTGCTCAAGGCTACAGATTGTAACTGGTGATTTGACAATAGAAAATTTGATATCAGCGTCTAGGGAATAAGCCTTGATAAGAGTAACATGGACCATGGACAAACTGCCTAAACTATATCTTAGGATGCCCATAGAATTTACCAAGAGTTAGTTAGAAAAGACTGTGGAACACTGATTGAATGGAGAGAGAGAGAAGGGACAGATTACACTCTTCAATAGCAGGTGCTAGAATGCTCAGTGGTGAGGTGAGTTTGCAATGTGAAGAGTTGCACAAAGGACACAAATGTACATGCCACCTCTTCATCTGCTTCTCCAACAGCATGTTGGTCTCTGATGTATATCCACGGCCAACTGGATGAAGGAGTACAGAAGGGTGAAGATCTGAATGGCAGCCTTTATTGCAGCAGGACTGTGAGTGTGAATGATGAGTTTGGAGTGGGAGGATGCTATTGGACTAAAATTTAGTTCTTTCTCTTGCCATCCCATGGGTGAGGTTCAGGTGGAAAGCTGAATCTGTCATAGTCAAGTTGAGGGAGAAACATTTTCCCTGAACATCCGAGTGTAGTTTAAGTACCCAGAAGATTAGAAGTAATTTTCTTTTCCTATGCATTAATGGCACTAGACTGTACTTTGTCATCATCCATAGGGGAAAGCAAATGTATTATTATCATTTTCACTAACTAGGATGAAGTATGACTCAGCCAAATGTATCGAAGTGTTTTTCTTCTATTTTCTATGTCAAAAATTACTGTAAGACTCCTAAATTCTGAAAGATTACTAATCTGCATTTTTTTGTTAAAATAATCATTAGAACACAAGTTCCTTCAGCCCCCGTGCAGTTTAGTGTGATGGCTAACGTAGGAACCAATTACCTTCCTGTTTCTGGAAGGACAGGGAATAATAAGCCATAATGGGACAATTGTTTTATGGGACAATTTAAGAATTATGTATTGCTTGGAACAGGGGTCCTCAAATTTTTTAAACAGGGGGCCAGTTCACTGTCCCTCAGACTGTTTGAGGGCTGGACTATACTTTAAAAAAAAACTATGAACAAATTCCTATGCACACTGCACATATCTTATTTTGAAGTAAAAAAACCAAACAGGGGCGGCACCTGTCGCTCAAAGTAGTAGGGCACCGGCCCTATATACTGGCAGGGGGGGGTTCAAACCCAGCCCCAGCAAAAAACTGCCAAAAAAAAAAAAAAAAAAGGAACAAATACTATTTGAAATGAAAAAAAGGTGCCCCATATCTGCAAAAAAAAGGACCTCATAACTTCAGGAAAAAAAGGCCCCCCTTAACCACAAAGAAAGGCCCTACTAACTGCAAAATAAAAAAAAAATAGCCCTCCTAACTTCAAATAAACAAATAAATCCTAACTTGATCTTACCTTGGTCCTCAGGCAGCAGCAGGCTCTGCACAGGCAAGCTCGTGACTCATCCCATCATGAGTCTCAGTCTCCCCGGAGACTGAGAGGAGAAGTCGAGAGACAGAAAGAAGGAGGGGAGTCGGAGAGTGCGGCACACATTCCACACATGCACATTGTGGCCCAGGATGAGTCAGCTGCTAAGCAGGACAGGCAGCCTGGCAAAAACACCCAGTGGGCCGATAAATGTCCTTGGTGTGTCTCATGTGGCCCGTAGGCTGTAGTTTGAGGACCCCTAGCTTGGAACAATACAAATCCTAGAAGAAAGTGTGGAGAAAACTCTTGACAAAATTAGCCTGGGAAAAGATTTTATAAAGAAGACCCCATTGGCAATTGCAGCAACAAAAACAAATAAATGGGACATGATCAAGCTAAAAAAGCTTCTGCACAGCCAGGGTACAACAGCTAAAGCAAACAGACAGCCCTTAGAATGGGAGAAGATATTTGCATGCTATGAATCTGACAAAGGGCTGAGAACTAGTATCTACAGAGAACTCAAACTAATCAGCAGGAAAAGAACAAACAGCCCCATTTATAAATGGGGAAGAGACTTGAACAGAAATGTCTCTGAAGATGACAAATAACTGCCAACATGAGAAAATGCTTGTCATCCCTAATCATCAGAGAAATGCAAGTCAAAACCACTCTGAGATATCATCTAACCTCAGTGAGAATAGACCATATCGCAAAATCCTGAATTTGCAGATGCTGGTGTGGATGTAGAGACAAGGGAATACTTTTATGTTGCTGGTGGGATTGCAAACTAATACAACGTCTATGGAAAGAAGTAAGGAGGATTCTCAAGGAACTAAAAGTTAATCTTCTATTAGATACTGTAATCCTATTACTAGGTATCTACCCAGAAGAAAAAAAAGTCATTTTACCACAAGGACATTTGCACTAGAATGTTTATTGCAGCTCAATTTATAATTGCCAAGATGTGGAGCCAACCCAAATGCTCAACAATCTATGAATGAATTAACCAACTGTGGTATATATGCCATGGAATGTTACTCAGCCATAAGAAAAGATGGAGACTTTACATCTTTTGTGTTTACTTGGATAGAGCCTGAAACACATTCTTCTTAGTAAAGTATCTCAAGAATGATAAAATAAATATATGGTATACTCAATACTTCCATGAAACCTATATATGAATAGCTACATGCCCACAGGAAAGAAAAACACAAGTATATTCTAGTGAGGGAGCAGGGAGAGGAGAGAAAGGTGAAGGTGTGTGTGTGCGCACAATGTGAGGGTATTCAGCACACCCCGGGATGAAGGGCTCAATTGCAACTTGAATTTTACTTTAGAAAAGAAAACAATGTAATCTAAACATTTGTATCCTTTTATTAATCTGAAATAATAAAAGTGCCTTTGAAAAGAAGTGTGGAGAATCCTCAAAAAGCTAAATGTAGACCTTCCATTTGACCCTGCAATCCCATTAGTAGGTATCTACCCAAAAGAAAAAAGAAAATATTTTACCATAAGGACATTTGCACTAGAATGTTTATTACAGCCCAATTCACAATCGCCAAGATATGGAATCAACCCAAGTGCCCATCGACTCATGAATGGTTTAATAAACTGTGGTATCTGTGTACCATGAAATCCTATTTAGCCATAAGAAAAGATGGAGACTTTGTATCTTTTGTATTAACCTGGATGGAGTAGTTGAAGTACATTCTCCCTAATAAAGTATCACAAGAATGAAAAAGCAAAAATCCACTGTACTAAATGTTACTATGAAACCAGTAGATGAACAACTTCACATCCAGAGGAGAGAAAAGCAAAATTTAATTCAAGTTGGAGGAGGGGAAGGGGAGGGGCGAGGGAGGGGAATTGGCAAGCTGCTGTCTTAATGAACACAGTGTAGAGGTATAGGGCATACCTCTTTGTGAAGGGCTCAACTACAACTTGGACTTTATCTAACAGATGTAAAGAATGTAACCTAATCATCTGTACCCTCCTATTAACCTGAAATAAAAAAAAAAAAAAAGAATTGTGTATTGCTTAATTTAAGAATTGTGTATAATTGTCTGGATGGAGACTGTCTTGACTATTTTATGGAGACAGTCCAAGGAGTGGGTGGGCAATGCAGCCCAGGTGTTGAAGAGCCTGCCACGGCAGGATGGCGTGAATGCCCCATGGGGCTTCCCAGGTGACAGCGGGACAGAGGGACTGAGGGCAGTTTGGGCCATAAACAGGCCTGGGATTAAAGTTTTGATATTATGTAGCTTATGTTATGGAAAATTGGGGGGTTGGGTGAAATCTGTCATAGATTTCTTAGGGGCTCCTATCTGTTCAAGGTAGAAAGAGCCAGACTTTAAGGATTTGAAGGCTTTCTTTATTGTGACCACATGTGGTGTTATTTATTTGGTACTTTTGCTTAAATTGATTCAAAATGTCAACTTAAATATTTACTTATTACTTATTTACTCCTGAAAACAATCTCAGGTGATATCATCATCCACATTTCACAGATAAGACAACAGTAACAGCTTAAAAACCTTGGCCAGGATTACATAATTAGCAGGTGCCAGATGCTTTAGCAATCCCAGTGTTTCAGCAGCTAAATTGCATTATAATGCAACCTCACTGATATTGTGTTATCAGTGAACATGTTCTGCTTTCTTGAGAGGATTGGACCTCTCCGGTATCTGCTGAAGCCACCTTTAATATAAACTTCTCATGATAGGCCAGAGTGAGGTCTTGATTCTACTGTCCTATAGCCCTAACTGTACTTCCTTAAATCAAAAGCAAAAAAAATCCCCCCCCACACAAATAATCCCCTGGTGCATACAACACATCAAATATCTCCTTATACAATATCCAAACTGCTTCAGAATTCGTCAACCGTTCATCAGTTTTGTTGAATTAATCAACTACGATGATAAGTTGTTTATCTTGCCTATAGGAGACTGAAACATCAGAATTATTCAACTTCATGCACACTCTGTCTGTGGCTCTGTAAATTATTTTTAGTAGGTTCAGTAATTGCTGTTAAGATGGGGCTTTCTAAGGCTCTTAAACATGAGAATGTCCAATAGCTTCTTTGATAAAAGTTTTGCAAGGATAAGGAAACATTCAAACATTCAAGCATTGCAGGAACAAACTTGCCTAGGACACTTCATTCAAGGTCTAGGATTAGGGAAAATATTAGTAATGACCTTCATGTGTCCTTTTTCAATCCAATTGAAATTAAGAGCAAGTTATGAAGAAATATTTTCACCACCATATGGTTCATTGGGGTTTTCTAATTGTGTCATGGGCTAAGCTTAACGGGGAAGAGTGGCAGGGAACTAATTCCCTGCAGGCCAATGATGGATTCAGGCTATTGAAAATGCCAGCCAGGATCTGGTCTCTGAATCCTGAATACTACACTGCTTTCCTTATGGAACAGAGAAGTGGCTGAGTAATGTGAAAAATCAGATCTCAGGTGGGTTCATCAAAGAACATTCAGTATTTTGGTCCAAATATAAAATTTTAGCGGCCATATGTTTATTTTTCCAGAGGTGGATCTATTTTAATAAAACACACAGATAAGCATATTTTGGTTATCATTTGCATAAGAAGAAACAGACTTTGTACTTGTGGTTCAGACTGTTTGCTTTGGAATGCTGTTTTCCCTTTGTAAGCTGGGTAAAGTGAGGGCATGGTATCTTTCCTCCCACCTTCCGAACATCACCTCCAGGCTATTTCCCATGACATTGACCGGCTTTTCCTTTCCAATTCCTAAAGGCTCTTTTTGCAGCTCTCTGTTTGTTTTGGACACTCCCCTGTGTTGAGCTTATTCTCTCATTGCTTTGCCACTGCACAATTTATTGCATTAAAAGGCCTGCTGCTGGCTGTGAGCTATGAGTAGTAAGTCCAGACTTTTGAGTCTTCATGAATTAGAGCACCAGATGCATGAGTAAGATAAATCTGTTACCCTGTCAGCCCATGGGATGAGATCTATCTTCTGAACCCACCTTCCCCAAAGTTAACAATTTAAATTAGTTTGGAACACAAGAAACCCTTTTCATTTGTAAAGGGACTAGTGTTTTTTCCTCCTTTGTCTTAGGCTAGAACAACAATCTAAACACAAAGATAATTTGAAATGAGATTCCATTTATAAATGGCTTTCACTAATATAAATAATAACATGAAGAAAAGGTATTTGGATAATGCAGAATAGTGTCTGACCATGACATTTCAATAACTGCAGGTAATAAATTTAAGGTTTCAATTTTCCATGTTAACATTTGGACTGCTTTACAGAACTATACTAATATGAACTGATGATGCCTATTAAGACTCCCCTGCAGGAGAAGGGTCCTCCTGCAGAGGTACTGACCCATCAGGTTCAAGGGCTGCACAGAATTGAGCCAGGAATAAAACAGTTTTTAGCTTAGAATAATTTATACTCCTAATGCATCTTTATCTGTAAAAATTGTAGCCTGAATGCTTTGTACTGGGGGCACTCTTATCCATGCTATAAAATATAATCAAATGAATTGCATGGTAATGAACTACTCACATTCAATGAATTTTTCTTTCAATGTGGAGTTAATGTTCTATTTTAGAATTACTTTGTCCAGTGAGTATTTAAGTGAGTTATTACTCACTTAAATATTCAATGGATTCTTTCTTAGACAACAGAAAATGGAGATAAAATGGCAGTTCCTCATTCCCATTTGCTTAAAAATAGTTATTTTAATAGTTATTAAAAGTAAGCACTATGGAGATTCTAACATGTTGGGCCAATTCATACTTTTCTGTAGGTTGGGTGACTTCCGAAGGAAATTGTGCAGTCTCTGCTTGCCACCTGCTCCTTTGGTCATAGATTAATAACATCTGACCAAGCATGAAGACATGCTGGGGCCATCTGTCATTACACGTAGCAGGGTCTGTTTCAGCTTTTCCAAGCAGAATTCTGACAAACTACAAGGCACCACTCTTGACAATTACCCTTCTGAGCCGCACGACCCAGTTATTTCCATAACAAAAGTTTAGTGCTCATCTTGGTCAACCCAGAACTACTCATTCTGCTTGGTAGTGGTTAAAGCACTAGGCCATGCATATAATTTCAATGACAATTCTGAGCTTTCTTTTCTATTTATATAGTCCTAGGATGTCAAATAAGAGCTTTGCCTTGGTCACTGTGCTTTGATGTGGTCCACAAAGTTGAGAAACATAGATGCCAAGAACCTCGGTGTTCTGAGTTGATTTCTCCTTCCTCTCGTTCCCTCCACCGCCCCTGCCTTCACTCCCACAGTCATCAGAACTGTGACCACTGCTTCAGCCACCAATTTTTTATACTGTGGTATTTTGTTGCCATGGTGCTCAGAGATTCTGTAGATGATGGAGAAGGATTCCCCACTGACTTGGTATCCATTGGAATCTTATATATCCATATAAAGTTTCTTCTGAACCAGACACTCAGCCTTTTCCCGGGCTTTCTCTTTCAGGATGTGAAGAGGTTCTAGGGCTGTCAATATTGGCACTCCAAAGGAAGCCTGCTCAACAGCCAGAAAGCGTGAGCACTGTGGAACTGACCTCAGACAGGGGTCTATGAGGACTTGTTCTAACTGTACCTAGATGGGCTACCTGGGGCAAGTCATTAGACCATACAGTGTTTCAGTTCATTTATGACTTAAAGAGGAGGAGATTAGAATTGATGCTTTTACAATGTGTTCCAAATTTTACAGTGGTGTCTCTAGGACTAGTGGTCAGCCCTCACATCACCCCTCTTGTTTCTCTTGTCTGGAATGAGACTGATTATTCAGCAGGGAAGCAGCTGTCTTGTAGCAATGAGGCAACTAGGATGAGAATGAAGGTCTGGCACAATTGAGATTGCGGAACTGGGCCCTGCTAACATCCCTGAGGTGCCTTCCCTCCCCTAAGCTTGTTTCAGTTTCTTGTTGTGTAAAACAAAAAACTCTTAGACAGTGAAGCCACTCTTAGTTGGTTTTCTTTTCCAAAGAGCTGAATGCAGTTCTAATGAATGCAGTCTTAAATTAGCTTTGTTCATCAGACAGCTCTGAGATCGATAATCATGCTTAGCATTCAGTTAGTATTTGGTAACCATCTGCAGTAAAAATAGTGTTTCTATTAGACACTTAAAAGTTTTTATTTTTTTAATGGGGGAGGATATTTTTAGCAATCCCATGGATAATATTGCTTTAATATTTTATAAACGTTTTGTCTTTAGATAGCAAATCTGGGCACAATACTTATAATCCACCTTTTCCTCATATACTGATAACAAAGAGAAAGTATTTCACAAATCAGACTATGAAGTATTAAATTGGAGAAACTACTCCATCATAAACAACTAGTACAGTTAAATGAGGTGATTTTTCAGACTGGAAGAGGAGGTTGTTCTCTTATGTTCTAAAGTAACTAACTTCTTTGCTAATTTTTAGATAAATAGATACTCATTTATTTTTGCCTTTAATAAAGCAAACACAGTTATTGATCATAAAACTTAATAGCAATTTTAACTTGGAATGAAATTTAGATCTGAATTATATTTTAATAATAAATCTAATAAGTAAATATTTAATCTTAAAAATTTCAAAATATTCTACCCTTCTATGTATTTATATCTTGATAAGTATCATTGGATTGTTAAATACATTGAAATGCAAATCTAGTCTTCAAGGAAACACAAAAAGTCTTAGGAATTAGATTCTGGCTTGAAATTTGAAAATTTTGAAGACATATTTGGTTGAAAGATGTGGTGGAAACATGTTACCTAGGTTACATGAATGTATGATCAAAAATATGAAATGGATCTTTTAAAAGCCTATAATCCACCCCCCTCCAATTTTAAATACATCTGAAATCTGCTGCCAATTTGATGACTTCTGCTTTATAACATTATCCACATTTTTTACATATTTTCACATCAAATAGAAAATATATTTTCAAGAGAGCTAATATCTATATTCTATAAAGGTACAATGGTTTATTTATAACATGACATTTTTATCATAGGTCACTAGAGAGGGAAAGTAGGTTTTCTCTGAAAGAGTTCAGAATGGTAATCGAAACATTAGTTTGGATTTTTTACTAATATGTTAAATTTCTATAGAATAA
The DNA here is from genome assembly GCA_963574655.1 of Perodicticus potto. Lineage (NCBI taxonomy): Eukaryota > Metazoa > Chordata > Mammalia > Primates > Lorisidae > Perodicticus > Perodicticus potto. Next base: position 12,979 of record CAUYRH010096741.1, read on the forward strand.
TTGACATTCCTGTAACAGAAAAGGAAGAGTAATAAAAAGGATGTGGCCTTTGAAATCAAAGAACTTGTACTAGCAGCCCTGTTCTCCAAGCTTACCTGTGGTGGACTGTTGTGTTTTGGCTTCCCGCTCCTAGCCCCTTTCCCTTTCCCCAGGAGAAGTTGAGAAAGTAAGATTCTAGCCTCCTGCTTCCTTTCCAACAAGGTTGTGTGACCCAATTCTGTCCAGTCAGTTGCAAGGGTTTGCCTCCAGGGCATTTTTAAGGAAACTTTTTCCTTCAAAAGAGAGTGCAACATGAAAAGAAAGTCATTTTCCTTTTTGCCACCATTCTTATTCTATCTTGTACTGGATCTGAAAATGGATAAATTGGCTGTAGTCATCATTTAACCATGAAGGGGAGGAGAGGATGATGCCAATGACCCTGACCCAGGGCTCCTACTTTGTTGAATCCCTGACCTGACAACACTGTATTTATCAGATATCTGATATTTTTGCTGTAGGATAAAAGTAATTCCTTCATTGCTTGTATCTGGAAGCATTCCTTTCTGATGTATAATATTTATTATAAAGGGCCAATATTTCCACTTCCCTGAATTTCAATTTCCCCTTCTGTACAAAAGGACTGACAGTACTTAACTCCCAGGCGGTAGCTATCATTCAAAAAAAATTATTGATAACTTATTTGAGTATACTAATACATAGTAGAAGGTCATGGAAAAACACAGATTGATTATCCCTTATTGGAAATGCTTAAGACCAGGGGTGTCGTTTCTGCTTTGAGATTTTTTTTTTTTTTCAGATTTTGGGATATTTGTATTATATCCATTGAGCATCTCTAGTCCACAAATCTCAAATCCGAAATGTTCCAGGGAGCATTTCCTTTGAAGCTTTCGATTTTGGAGCATTTTGATTTCAGATTTTTGTATTAGGGATACTTAACCTATTCCTTATTTTAGTTATATAGTGTGGCCATAAAGATCATATGCGATTTAAAATTGAGTGCATTGCACACAAACTTTATGGTTACCCTGTATTAGTGAAACTATTTTGCTTTAACGAGCTTAAGAAAGTTAGAATGTAATAAGGCTCTATTAGTTTACCAAAACCATGTGGTATGTTTTAGCTATACATTCTCCTTTAAATCTTGCAATAAATCTATAAGAAAGGTATAATTTTCCATTTACGTGTGAAAAATCTGAGCTTAGAAATAAAGACTGTTTCAAGGTTGAATGGTTTGAATGTGTCAGAACTGGTATTTTTTGGCCTAAAGTTTGCCCTCCTTGCCTTTTGAGATAGCAAAACTAAACTAGGACCATGAGAAGAAAAATGTTGAAGGCATATTTGGTTGAAAGATACAGTGAACACAAACTAGAGAAGCAGCAGATTTCAAACTCAGGCAGAGAGGCTGAAGATGAGTGCTAAGGAGAGATTCTGAGCGCTCTGGAATGTGTACGTATGTATCTAAGGGTGCCAGAGGGAGCCGGAGGGGATGACTTGGGCAGCACCTGCGACAGTGTACAAGAGATATGGCTGAGAAACAGGAGGCAAGGATCAGGGTCCACACTAGTGGGTAAGGCTGGTTGTGGCCTCACATGCCTTCGTGAGTCAAGACAGTAATATGAATGTGTGACTCTGATGGAGACAAGACAAAAATGGATGGAGGGAGTTGTCAACTGGAGGGAGGCTACAAGCCCCAACTAAAAGCATTTTAAAAAACTAAAACACTGTACTAATAAAATAAAACATTTCAATGGAGAGTATTTGGTTGCTGGCCATTGGTTTGTAACCTATAATAGAAATTGGAAGCTCAAGCTACAAATAACTTCTTAGTCCGAGCTTTTCTTTACAGCGCATATTTGACACTCATTGACTCTTCTATTCTTTCATAGGTTTTACTGATCAACATCATTTGGCATCTTTGGACCAGGTTCTGGGGCTATTGGGACTTCATAGTGAAACAGAAGACTGTCCTTGTTCTCAAGAGAAAGATTATTCTTATATTATAAATTGTAATAGTATGTAAGAAGGCCTTAAAATAGCTCCCTTACTGAGAGCATTGGAGCATAGAGAACAGGGAAACTAATCTGCCAAGAGTGATCATAGGAGGTCACTTGAGAAGTGAAACTTTACTGAATCTATACCAAAAAGAAAAAGAAAAGATTTTACTTTTGCTACAGAATGTACATAAGAAGGAAGACATTGGTCAGAAATGGGAAGATGAAGGAAAAGAAGTTCTACTTTAGGGAATCGATGAGAATGATTGTCCACGTTTCTGGATTAAGTAATTCATTTCACGCAGAGGGAACAGCATATGCAAAGGCCAACAGATCTCAGAATGGGGGAGGGGAATTGCTTATCAAGGCATAAAGCCTAGAAGGAAGGCCAGACAATAGAAGATTTTGATGACATTAAGTTAGGGTCTTTGGATTTTATCCTCAGGCATTTAAAGGATTTTAATTAGAAACATTCATGAGCAAATTAGCATTTAGAAGTATAACTCTGGGCTCTCACTAGAGGGTGGATATGGAAGGAGCAAGATTAAAGACAGGGAGACTGAACAGAGGCTTATTCCGTAGAATAGATGAAATATGATAATGGCTGGCCTGAGATAATGGAGAAAAAGGTGACTGATAGTAGAGATAGGAAGTTATGAGCACAATAGGCTGTGAGTATTTAGAAAAGGCAGGAGAGAGAAAAGTCTAGGATGGAACCTCTCAAATTCCAGTGAGCAACAGAATCACCTGAAAGGCTGCTGACAGTCCTGGGCTGGAGATCTGTTTGCATTTCTGATGAATTCAGTTTTCTTTTCCATGAATGATAGAGTCATAGAGGTAGGGGGAACCTTAATAATTTAGGTTTTTTAAATTAGAAACATGGAATAATCCGGTGAGATCATCAATTAAGTTTCTTTGTAGTAAATAAGAACTTTGTAAATATTCTAGGAACTTATAAGCAAGTAAATGATAGAAATAATAATAAGTTCAATGAAAATATTTCAGATTGTATATAAAGTCAGCACATTGTGCCCCATGATTGCACCAATGTACACAATTATGATTTAATAAAAATTAAAAAAAAAGAAAATTATTATTATTCATACCCGATAGAAAATACTTTTTAAAAGGTAACACAGAAAATGTCATTTTCTTAGAGGAGCATCCTAGAGGTAAAGTTTGCCTGGAAGATAATAAAAAGCCCGTTATTTCCTGAAGTTTTTCGCAGGTTTCTGCTGCCCTCTGATTTGCCCTTTGCTGCAAACATATTTGGGTGGATGACGGCGCGGCTGCGGCTGCGAGGAGCAGCATTTTTACAAAGTGATCCTTGGTGGATCTCCAGAAAAGACCATATGAAATCAGAATGTCAGGGGATAGAGCCTTGTATTTGTCTTATCAACATGTCCCCGGATGATTTATTTATTTAACGTAGAAATTAAAAATAATTTGCTCATTCAACAAGGTAAGACATGAGGGTGGCTTGGACCAGAGTGGCAGAGGGGATAGAGAGACGGGGCCCACCATCCCTATTAAAACACCAACTTCCTGCTTTCAAGACTTGGAAAAAATGCTCTGTCCATCTTAATTTTCTTTCCAAGGTTCCCTTAGGTCTAATGGCTGTTTGTGACTTCTGTGCCACTCTGCTCACCGTGGAGTCCTGCTGTTCTTGTGTCATGATGAGGCATGAAGAACATTGTCAGACGTTCTCATATCTGCACACCCGAGTGGGCAAACAATTTTTCTTTGGAGACTTGCTACCTCCCCACGGCTCTACCTGGAATATTGCCCCTCTGCTGTGATTCCATAAATGAATCTGAGGATTTCCTAGCCCAGGAACATGACTGGAGTGGGTGGCAAGGGACACGGTACCATTCTCTGAGTTCACTTAGCACCTAAGCCCTTAATGCTTTCCCTGTGAGTCATCTTTTGCATTGCACCTTTGAATTAGAATCCTATTCTAATCTTATGGCAAGAGAGGGAAGCGTCTTTTCTCAGACATCAAACACCATTCTATACATGGAACCATGAGTCCCTTCTAACACCCTTTTTTCTTGGAAACACTTCCATTCTCTTGTTGCCTTAACGCTGTTTCCAGAGGTAATGATCCGTATGTTAGGGTGAAGACCAAAGAGTGAGCTTCCCCAGTATTAGTTAGGGTAAAACTAAGCTACTATAACAAAGAAGCCCTAAGTCAAATGGCTGAAATGAAAGTCTGTTTCTTCTCATGTGTGAAAGAGAGTGGCCAGTTCATAGGGGGGCCTTTGCCCTACGTGCTCATTCAAAGTTTTGGGTTTTTCCCATATTTTTGTTTCATTTACCCCTTGTGTCCTTGGTTACTCTCAGTGAGAAGGAGGACAGAGAGGAAATACAGGTTTCCTTTTAAGCAAATGGCACCCAAGTTTCTCCTAACACTTTCACTCATACCTTGCTTGGGAGAACTCAACTACATGGTTGCTCCTGAGTATGTGTCATGTAGTTCTACCTGGGCAACCAGATGTCCCATTAAATGCTCATATTTGGAGCAAAGAGGAGCAAGAATGGATTTTGTAGGAACAACTAACAGGCTGCCACACTTTCTTTACATATATTTTCCCCTCCTATTTTTGGCCAGCCACATCTCTAAATGTTATCCCGAACATTTGACTTACATTGTACAGTTTGCCTCAAAGCTTGGGTAATATTATTCCAAACCATTTTTTTTTTTTTTTTTTTAGGATTGAGGAGATGCCTGGGAGAGGACTTATACTGGGTTGACCACTAGGTTTAAGAAACTTCTGAATATGAGAGGGAATGGATGAGAGTTTTGATAAAGGTTTGCAGGCAGGGAAAAAAGCCTTTTTGTGGAGTCCCTGGCAGATGCCTGAATCTGCACATAGCGTTGAACCTGATATAAACTATGTTTTCCCCCATACATACATCATTGATAAAGTTTAATTTAAGAAATTATGCACACTGAGATATTAACCTTAGTAACTAATTATAGGCTGGATATGATGGCTCACGCCTGTAAATCCCAACACTTTGGGAGGCCAAGGCTCTTAGCCCAGGAATTTGAGGTTAGAGTGAGTTTCACCTGGGCCACTGCACTCTGGCCTGGGCAACAGAATCAGAGCCAGAGAGCTGGAGCCAGGCCTTGTCTCTGAAAAAACAGATACAAATAAACAAAGAACAGTGTGGTAACCTACATACCTGCTGAGTGTCTCCTTTGTGGATACGCAGCACGGGTATACAGTGTGGACAAGGAGGGGTGACAAACATCCTCAACAGGGCAGAGCAGGATGGTGTGATTTCACTGCCCTATGCAGAATGACACACAGCTGAGAACTTAGGAATTGTTTATTTCCTAAGTTTTCTCTTGAATATTTTCAGGCCGCAGTTGACTGTGGGTAACTGAAACCATGCACAGTGGGATGGGGAAGGGAGGACGGCGGTAATGGAAAATAGAAATAGGATTAAAATCTTGTGAAAAGCCATGCTGGAATTTCAAGGCCCGCATTTTAATAAGAAACTAGGACTTCAATGGGTCCCCTATTGGCTGAAACGCCAACAAACATTTCTGTAGTTGTTCTAATGCTCTATAAATTTTAACTCCTTGCCTTTCCCGATAGGACTAAGAGTAAGGTTATCTCATTTCACATTTACAGATGAGAAAAGTAAGGCACGGCAAGTGCCTTAGAGGCAAGTAACTTACTGCCCATCACACAGCGAGGTAATGGCCCAGCTGGGATTCAAACCAGGGCAGTCTGGCTCCCCGCTCTTCCTCCAACGGTGTAGATCGTGTAAGGATAGAGAGTTCTAGGCAATTTCTCTCTCCTCCCCGCCACACCATTCCCTCCTTCTTTTCCCTCTGCAATTTCCCTCTTTCCTTTCTTCCTTCCCTCCTCTCTCTCCCTCACTTCTGCCTTCTCTCTCTCTTTCTCCCTGTCTCTCTATTTCCCTTTCTGTCTCCCATTGCTGAAAGGCAAGGTACCCTACAGCTTGGTCACTATTTCCTTGTGAGGCTCCAAGAAGTCAACCCTGGCACGGCTGGTACATCTGTAGGTCTGTCAGCACTGGGGCCCCCACAACCAATCCTGACACAACTGAGGACGGCCTGCGACTCTTGACAAAATTCTTGGGTAGAGTCACAGAGGTGGAGACTCCCGCGGCCTTGCTGATGCAGCTCACCAGGCTCCAGGCACTTCGGTGACAGTTAGGGCAGATGGAAGGGAGCTGACATTCCTCCCCAGCAAGGCATCAGGGCTGGTAACTTTCTCTCTGCTTCTTGCAGAGGCTGCAATTTGTTTTGGGGAAAGCGACAGAGCTTTAAGCATTAGATCTATGTCCTCGAATAACTTTTCTGATCCAAGATTTGAACAAAGTACAAAAGTGTTTAAGTTGTCATTTAGACTTGCCAGAGAACAGAGAAGTGACTGGAACAAGTGGCCATAAAAGGAAAAGGACTCATTTCCAAAGCCTTTCCTGAAATGACTGCTTTACTCACATTTCAGATTTTTCCTGTAAGATACAAAACTAGCCAGAGACTTTTGGTTCCAACAGTGCTTGTTTTATCTTAATGACATGTGGGGATACAACAGTAGAAAACTGAGGAGATTTTTATACCTCAAACGTAACCTAGAGCTGGTATTTGGTGAGATAGTGGGAAAAAGATCGAGAATAAGTTGTGGGTGGATAGCGAAACTTGAAAAAAATGTTTGAAATGGTCTTTGTTGTAATTGTCATTATATACAAACTTTCAACACTCTTATTGTAGCCCTTTTGAATACTGGCTGTTGTGATTTGGCCAGAGTAGAAAAAAGGGTCATTCTTTCATGTATAGTAATTTCCCATCTAAAACCTTATCTTGGGACTGACGGCTTGTCATCTGCCTGCTTTTTGTCTGAGAGTCAATAAAGGGAGCATCTTTTCTGTTATAAAAAGGCAATTCTATTTTTAAGGGCAGGATAATTGTATACAGCATAAATCAACCCTGAAACAATATTGGAGCCAGATCAGATTCTGAGATGAAAATAGATATCTTGGGACATATTCAACAGTTTGATGACAAAAGCTTACCACCTGGGATTTGCAGCCTGAGAGACTTTCATTCAATTTAGAAACAAATTAAATGGAAAAACTTGAGCAGAAAAGTACAGCTTCCAACAGTAGGCGGGATGCAGATATTTACTGCAAATGTTTTAAGATCAAAATACATATTGAATTCCAAGTAGGTGATTGGTACGGTGTTGGACAATATGAATAACAGATTGTTCTGACCTCAAGAAGTTTACAAATTAGATTAATTTAAGGAATGATCATGGTTTTTAACCTTTTGAGAGTGATGAACCCTTGGTTAGGCAGAATTAGATTAATCTGGAAGGGGCAGAAAACCCCCAACTAATTGTGGCTCAAACAAGGTAGTAGTTTACTTCTCCTTCCTCCTGGGCAGTCCATAACTGGAATGTTGCTTCCATGATCATCCAGGATGTAGACTGTTAGTAGGTGGCTACAAATGTCACTACTTTAAAATCTTTCCTCTGTATTAACACTGAAATTCTTGGAGATTTTCTGCATGTGCTCATTTTGCATATTGAGTTTATGACAAAGCCATTTAGCAATGCTTCCTCTTTGGAAAAGTTTCCGTTCATGTCTTTTACCCACTGTGTGAAGGCATACTAATGGCCAACAAGCTCATGAAAAAATGCTCAATGTCTCTAATCATTGCAGAAATGCAAATCAAAATCACAATGAGATATCACCTAACTCCAACAAGAATGGCTCGGATTACTAAGTCTCAAGACAACAGATGCTGGCGTGGATGTGGAGAGGAAGGAATACTTATACATGGTTGATAGGACTTCAAACTAGTACAACCTCTGTGGAAAACTGTATAGCGATTCCTCAAAGAATTAAAAATAGAACTACCACTTGACCCAGCAATCCCACAGCTGAGTATATACTCAAAGGAGAGAAGGTCATTTTACAAAAAGGACACCTGCACGTGAATGTTTCTAGTAGCACAATTCACAACATGGAAACAAGTCAGGTGCCCACCAATACATGAATGGATTAGTGAAGTGTGGTATACATACACTATGGAGTATCACTCAGCTATAAAAAGTGGAAATCTAGTATCTTTTATGACAACCTGAAAGGATCTGGAGACCATTCTTCTGAGTGAAACATCACGAGAAGGGAGAACCAAGAGATGAACTCAACACTTAGGTTCACATATGGAAGTAAATCTCAATGAAAATCAAGCTGATGGGAGGGGCAAGGAAAGGATGGGTAAATTAATACCAATTGGGCACAGTGCACACTATCTGGATAAGTGGTGTGCTTATAACCTTGACTCAAGTTTTGAAAAAATTAAGTATATAAACAGAACACGTGTACCCCCTAATATTCTGAAATTATAGAAAAATGCCTCTTGACTAAGCACTTTCATCATTCATAATGAATGGCTCAAAGAGGGGAACAACATCACTCCAGGACAAGAAGTAAAGAAAAAAGTTTGATACCCAAGCCATCTGTGTCTCAAATGTCATTGCCACCTCCATGCTCTAACTTGGAAGAGGCTCATGCTAGTTCAGGATGGGAGTCATGGATACTCTCAATTATCTGAGAGCAAGTTCAGTGGTAATAACTGTTCATTAAGCTGAAGTATGATTTTCTCATGCTACATGAAGAATGATGACAAAACAGCTAGTTATTTAAAATGATCAAAACCAAGCTCAGGGCCAGGCATGGTGCCTTACGTTTGTAATCCTCGCAGTCTGGGAGGCCACAGTGGGTAGATTGTTTGAGCACAGGAGTTTGAGATCAGCCTGAGCAAGAGCAAAACCCTATCTCTACTAAACATAGAAAAACTAGCCAAGCATTGTGGCAGGCACCTCTAGTTCCAGCTACTTGGGAGGCTGAGGCAAGAGAATCACTTGAGCCCTAGGGTTTGAGATTGCTGTGAGCTATGATGCCACAGCACTCTATGAGGGGCTAGAAAATGAGACTCTTGTCTCAAAAAAAATGATATTCAGTGTCATTTTATCTTTCTTTCTTTATAAGTATTGAGCAGTAAGTGCTGAGTGGTAATTTAATTATACTTTTTTTTTTTTTTTGAGACAGAGTCTCATGATGTTGCCCTTGGTAGAGTGACATGGTGTCACAGCTTCCAGCAATCTCAAACTCTTGGGATTAAGTGATTCTCTTGCCTCAGCCTCACAAGTGGCTGGGAATACAGGTGCCCACCACAATTCCCAGATGGCTATTTTTTTGGTGACAAGGTCTCGCTCTGGCTCAGGCTGGTCTCGAACTAGGGAGCTCAGGCAATCAACCCACCTCAGCCTCCCAGAGTGCTAGGATTACAGGTATGAGCCACCATGCCTGGCCTTAATTATACTCTTTAACTATGGCATACTAACTTATTTTACTTTACAAGGCTTTATTCTTAAATTGATTTCTCCCTTTTATTCTCCAATCCCCATCCTCCCCCAATATATTTGATAAATGTCCTTTTAATAGGTCTGTATCCTTATAAAATACGTTGAGTTGTTTTGTGTGTATTTGTGATTTAAATTTCTATCAGTATTAATCTGTGGATCCCCCTCTTTTAAGTCACGCTGTATTTGTGGCACATCTGGAGTTCTCTTCCCACCGCTGCCTAGGGTTTCACAGCAGGCACCCACCCTACCTTACAGATCCCTTCCCTAATGAGGTTGCCTCCAACTCTACCATGCCATTATCAGCGCTTTTAACAAGCACATTGCCTGAGATAAGATACAGGAAATATAAGGGAAAATTGTCAATACAAAAATTTCAAGCCCCTTTGGGTTATTACTTTCTACCCTCATCATTTTTCTTAGAAGCTGCTCAATGCTTTGAAGGCATTCTCAGAGTTGCAGTAACAAACCCCGCGTGAACATGAACAAAGCTTCCTGCATGGTGGTTCTCAGTAGGGGGTGATTTTGAGGTCCTCAGGTCTGGGGATACGAGGCAGTATCTGGAAACAGTTTTGATTGTCACATCCAAAGAGGGAGTACTTGACAATTGGTGACTGGGCACACTGCTAAACACCCCACAATGCAGGACAGCCACAGCCACAAAGAATTCTTTAATTTAAAATGTCAATAGTGCCGAGGTTGAGAAACCTTATTGCAGAAGAATTATTTTTAGCTGTGCAAATGCATTCCCTTTAAACGTTCTTTGCATGTTGACCTGATTTCTTTTGCTTCTGCCTCCTTGCTATACTGGCATTTGTTCCTCTTTGGTTTTGCTTTATTTACTAGCTATTTTCCTTCTTTAACTGTGGTCATCTGCTTAGATAAGGTTCAGTTCTTGGCAACTCCCATCTGCATGTGGCAAACCGGTCTTACTTAATGCATTAACTGACCTTCCACCTCAATTCTTCCTGCTCTATATAAAGCAACAATATTTCTTGCTGTGAACTAATGACTTGACATCCTGAGTCATACAGACATATCCTCTGTGGAAAAATTACTAGTTACCAAATTAGCTTGATTTTTCAGTTCTGCTTTACAAATAGAACCCAGATTTTATTCCAGGTGGAATAAGTAAAATAGTAAATATCCAGGTCTCCTTTTTAGTTATTTGACACATGGGAGTGGTAACTGCTGGACAGATCTTCTAGAAAAGAAGACCTATAACCAGCAGGCTCCTTTTTTGCTGTCTATCTCTTTTCTCTTATTTTGTCTTGGAATGCGGCCATTCTTATTGGTGTTCCATCCAACAGGCATCCAATATTATTGCTGGAAATTAGTGATAAGAGTGGTAGAGGAGAAAGAGAGAGAGAGAGCGAGCTTGAGCCTATACCAACAGTGCAACTGCTAAATATTAGCAGGAAGAAAACATTTCATGGTCTGGAAAACTTCCTGACCTTCCCATCTAGAGAAGGCAGAAAAATTCCGAATCAATTCAATCAAATTGTCAGGAATCATTATTGATTTTGAAAGGCCACTCCAGAGGAAAAGTTTTATTATTATTTTTTCCTTAGATGCCATCCCTAAATAGTTTGTATTTTTGTGGAACTTAAGGAACATGTGGACATTATTTAAGGAAGTGAGAAAGCTCGTGTTCAGAGGACACAGGTCAACAGACATGCTCCATCTTTCTCTAAAGGCCTGTTGAGTGATTAATGATTTAATTTTTGTTAGCTGACTCCATTCCCTCTAGGAAGAAGGCACATGCATAGCTAAGGATGTATTATAACAGTGCTGTATCTATATCCGTTCTTTTCACATTGAAAGGAGGTTGTGCCATTGTATACCTATGGATTATAGTTAAGGTCATGGAAGGCCAATGTGAAGGTGATAGTGATCTCTTCCTCAATTATGACATTCTTCTTGCAAAGCCGGCTGAACAATAGCATTATTAGTATCCCTCTCCTTCAGACATAACAAAGGTTCATATTCTGACTGGATGATTAAACTTTAAGGATGTGTCAGAAGTTAGAAGACGAAAGTGAACAATAACCACTACAACTGCTGAAGTGGAATCAACTACAGGGATGTGGAAATACACACCTCAGAATAGAATATCTACTTATCACGTAAAGGTCATTCTAGATCAAGAAATAGAGGCGTATGCAGGACCAGGTAGAGGCTGGGATTCGTTACCCCTAGTCCTTGGAGTTTCTAGACTGCAATCTGAAGGCTGAACCTCTCATTCCTCTGTGTGGCTACAGTCTTGGGGCAGGTCCAATGCTTGGGGCATGCTCTAAAGAGATTGCTGTCTGAATGAATTGGTGCCGTGTCACTTGCCCTTATCCAGAGGGGCTTTGTAAGGGCTTGACTAGGGCGTCCAGCTTTCATTTTTTCTTTCCTTTTCTCTCCGTCCCTTCCTCCCTCCCTCCTTCCTTTCTTCCCTTTCTCTCATTATCTCTTTTTCTTTTCTTGAACTATCTGCCATCTACCTATCACCTGTCTGTCTGTCTGTCTGTCTGTCTATCTATCTATCTATCTATCTATCTATCTATCTATCTATCTATCTATCTATCTATCTGTCTGTCTGTCTATCTGTCTATCTATCTGTCTGTCTATCTTACTTAGAGTACTGACATATTCTTGCTCAAGGCATGAGAAAACTTAGCTAATGCCTGGGACAGCGTTTGAAAATAAGGATCATCAGGACATATATTGGTGAACACAGGCATTTATAGCTATTGCTTGGACAAATGACTTTAAGTCTTTTAATTGCTTTAGACAAACTTATTCTTTAATATTTTCCTAAAATTCCCTTGAACTTCAACCCGGTTGCCCTTCTCAGTATCTCCAGAGATATCAGGGGCTTAGTTTTCCCTGAGTTAGTTTAGTTTGGAGTCCTGACTTTTGAATTGTTCCTTTTCTCTTTTGCATTGCGTGTATGGTCCCTTTATACCTGACCTCATCATTCTAGACATCATTTTTATCCTTTTATTTTCTAAAACACAAATAAATATGGCCTAATTAGCAGGCTTCCTGTCAGTAAACTGAGGTACGAAGTAATTCAGTCATTTTCCCAGTCACACACAACTAATAAGTTAGAAGACTATAATGGGAGCCACGTTCTAGGGGATGTTGGTGTCTGTGACAAGGCGAACGAACGATGACCATGCGAGGTGATATGAAGTTGCCCTGGTGGGAGCGGGTTTGAGTGACTCTGCCTGGTACAGCAAAGACACTGGCAGGGAAGGTGACTTCACATTTAAATCAAGATTTGAAAGACAAGCAGGCATTCAAACAAAGGTTGGGGCAGAGGCTGTAGGATGCGTGGTGGCCCCAAACATGGAAAGAGGAAATGACCTAGAAATCCTCATAGATAGTGGTGTGCTTGGCAGATGAGTGTGGGTTTCATTCTGTTTGTGGATGTCTGGAGACTTGGAAGGCTTTTAAGCAAGGGTGAGGCCTGACAGGACTGGTGAGTCGTGCTGTTGAACAAGCCCTCTCCTCTGCTCCCTGGCTGCGTCCTTCCTCCTTACCGGGCCTCTTACTGATGTGGGTGTTTTGCACGGCTCTGTGCTCTCAGGGACTGGCCAGCTCAGGTGACTCACTGTGACATAAACATTGTACTTAGCATGCCTTCATTTTCTCCTCAATTTAAGGAAACCACTTTTTTCCCCCCTCAAATCTCTGGATGTTTGGCTATTCTAAGCCACAGAGGACGGCACTAAAGTTCTAAACCACATTCCTTCCAACTTCATCTTCCAGCCTTTCTCTGGAAACAGAATCACAACTCCTAGAAAAGAGCGATCACTTCGTTCAACCCACAGACAACTTATTACATGTGACATTGAACTCAGTAAAGCCTCTGGGACCTATCCGTTGAAAATATCTATTTTTCCTTGAAGAGCTTAGGTACCCAAACCAGCCGCTTCCCATCTTTGTAGGGGTCTTGGAAATGAGGTTACCTGTTTCACGTGACAGCAGTTAAAGGCATATAGTGTTCTCAAGAGAGACTCTCAAGAGTTCTGAGAAATAATGCTCTTTTAAATATGGTGAAAGTGCTCTCATAATTTATTTAAGATGTCATAAAGTTTCTGCCAACTCTGCCCTTTCAAACCTCAACCTCAAATTCTAAACCAGAGTACTGAGCAGCAATTATCCTAAAATCCTCCAAATCATTTGGCCATAAATAACCTTTCCCCAGACAGTCTAATAACAAAAGAGTTTTCCTTCAAAGGAAATGTTCTAAACTTTCATTTATAATATCTTTTCCCAAGGCAGTAGAAAGTGCCTGTACTATATACAAGGCTTATACAATGGAAAGAAAATTACCTTAGTAAAACTTGAAACTCACAGCGAATTTCTGAAGTCATAGTTCTCCTCCAGGACCGGCCTGAGGTAAAATGACACCATAGGAAATATTCACACATATCCCGTTGGCAAAATTTCTCTCTCTGCTTTCAGATTTTATACCTTACCGTGACTGTACTGTCAGGTATTACGTCTCCCAAGGTAGTTTCCGTTTTACAACTGATTGCTCTTGATACATCACAGGGTCCACGCTCACACTGAGACTCGGATAAACACAACTGCTGGCTTTGGGAAACCCTGCTCCTCTTTAATGAATACCAATATGGATTCCTTAATTAACGGAGGGAGTGAGAAATCTCTAGGGAAAACAAATCCCGAATTGTGTTTACAAATTTCCCTTAGACTTATATAGACACTCTCAATGACTGTGTTTTCTAGGGAGGCTGATATCAGTGAGCATAAGATTATATATGTTTATAATGATTTGATTCCTGTTTATCTTTCCCACTGGACTGTTAAGCTCCATGAGACCATGTCTGTTTTTTGACATTGTATTTCTAAACATAGCACAGGGCAGATAACTGTAAATAATTATTTGTGGGGAGAGTAAAATGGCCTGGAAACTATTTGAAACAGAGATGCACACTCACAGAGGCTGATCTAGAGGGAAAAGAGTGGGTTTCTGAGATAGACCTGGGACAAAATATTGATAATTTAGTTATGATCTGTATAGTTTTAGGTAGTTTACAGGTTTCAATACTCTCTTTTCCTTTATGAAAATGAAGTTAATAGTACCTACCCAAAGAGTTTTAAGAAGAATAAGTAGTATAAACACCTTACCTGACATAGGGCTGTTTTGTAGCAGGAATTCAATGAACATTGGCTCCCTTTATTTATCTTATGGTCCTATATGGGGGAAGGCCTCAGATGAGATTCAGAGATGCCTGGCAAACACTGGGGGGTTAGTTGTTCAGAAGCCTCTTTTTCCTGGGCATCCTCTGTGGAGGAAGAATCTGGGTATGAGATAGATGACTATGGAATAACCCCTGGTTTTCCTATGGGAGAGATGTGTTCCAGTGATGGCTGGTCCTTCTGATCTCTCTGAGCCTGTACTTGATCTTTGCCTTATTTGACTTGTGCCCAAGTACTATGCTGATAGGAGGGTGCAGGGACAAAGCATTTTAAATAAAAATGATATGATAAATGATTTCATTAAAAGCCTTGTATAGGAAATAGTAATAACCTTGTTGAGGTATTTATATAAAAGAATGGGAAGAGAGAGAGAGAGAGATTCTTTGGTATAATACAAGAGAACAAAGTTCAAGTTGAAAATGATAGTGCCTATTTGACCTGACTATACCTGGCACCCAGCAGAGGCCTGGCAGGAAGAAACATGTCAGAGTTTATGTCCAGGTAGGAACAAACATTTGCAGGAGCATGTCTTCAAGAAACACTTTAGTTCCTTTGCAGATGGATGGATCCCAACTTAAGCAGAAAAAGGGCCAAGAGATAGAGTAATTTAAATGATTACTATTAATACAGCTTCTTTAGGGCTGGTGAGTCTGGGGATCTACAGCTGGCTGATATTTCTACTGCCTATTTACTGAGGTATACAGGAAAGAAAACTGGATCTGCAACCAGAAACCTCCCCAGGAGCAAACTTAGTTTTTTCTTTTTTTTGATGAGATTTACCTTAGGCCTCAGTTTTCTCATCTGTAATGTGGAAAGTGGTGAAGACTAAGTATGATAGCATGTTTATAAAATATTGTATAATATACAATACAAAATATTGTATACTCATTCAGAGGAAGTACTATTAAATATTAGGACTTACAATCTTAAAACACACTTAGCGGGTGGTGCCTGTGGCTCAGTGTGCAGGGCGCCAGCCCTATATATTGAGGGTGGTGGGTTCAAACCTGGCCCCAGGCAAACTGCAATGCAAAAATAGCTGTCGTGATGGGCGCTTGTAGTCCCAGCCACTTGGGAGGCGGAGGCAAGTGAATCACCTAAGCCCAGGAGTTGGAGGTTGCTGTGAGCTGTGTGATGCCACGGCACTCTACCGAGGGCGATAAAGTGAGACTCAGTACAACTCACTTAGCCTAGTGTGCACCAGTATTTGATTTACCCAAGCCTATGATGTTTGACCAGCATCTGTGCTGACTGGCTGATGTTTGAGCCCAATTATCGGTGTCCATGGTGTACTGACGATTAAACATTAAACTACTCTTAAGTGGTCGTATGTTGTCAAACTATTTCAAGGCTAGAAAAAAAAAGAACAAATTAGCCCCTTTATTCTTTAACTTCTACCAACTCAAATTCCACTTCTGCCCCTCTTTTTTTGTTATCGTGTGGGATTCATTGAAGGTACAAAGAATTAGGTTACACTGAGTAATTGTGTCCCACCCCCGAGAGGTATGCCATACACTGTGACCCCCCATCCCTCATTCCTCTTCCCCATCCCTGGTATTAGCTCATCTTACTGCCTTAATATTAGAATGAAGTACATTGGATTCTTGCTCCTCTATTCTTGTGATGGTTTACTAGGGGAAATGTGTTCCACCTCAATCTAGGTGGAAAAGATGTAAAGTCTCCATCTTTTTAAATAGGGGAATAGTATTTCATGGTATACATAGACCACAGCTTGTTAATCCATTCCTGGGTTGGTGGGCATTTAGGTTGTTTCCACATTTTGGTGATTGTAAATTAAGCTATGATAAACGGTTTAGTGCAAATATCCTTATGATAAAAGGATTCGTTTTTTCTTCTTGGTAGATGCTTAGTAATGGGATTTCAGGATCAAATGGGAGGTCTAATTTGAGTTCTTGGAGGATTCTTCATACTTCTTCCAAAAAGGCTGTTAGTTTGCAGTCCCACCAGTAGTGTAGACGTGTTCCTTTCTCTTCACATCCACACCAGTGTCTGCAGCTTTGAGACATTGTGATGTGGGCTCTTCTCACCTTTTTAACACATCCTCCAATGAAAACAATCCAATAAAACAAACAAAAAATACAGTCCAAATAACAAAACACTTCTTTTGGAGACCATCATATTAATGTTGTCTAAAGAAGAAGGTAAATTGTAAACAATAGCAAAACTAAAAGTCTACTGTTGTTTTCAGAAAACCTTTCTAATTTATTAAGCTTTTATTAACTTTATAAGTTTGACTGCATGCCTGCTTGATGTCTCCCTTTGTATTATATATTTTCTATTAGCTGATTTTCTGTTATTTGGAGCAAAGATCTCTTCTCTTCTCTCCCCCCGTCCCTCCCTCTCTCCTTTCCTCCCCATGACTCTCCTTTTCTTTGTCCATCATCAAAGGAGGTGGCTGAGTTCAGTCTTTGCTGAGCTCTGAATCAGGAGACCTTGGTTCTGGTCCTGAGTTGGCCTCTCACTTGCTGTGTGACTCTGGCCTCCCCATGCCCTTGTGTGATCCTCAGTTTTCTCTACTCTGTGGCAGTATCTTATGTATCCGAGTTTGCTTTTGTGTTTTATCAATGATGTTATTTCAGCTTAAAGTATAGGGATTACTAAGTCTAAGCCATTTACTCTTCTCAAGAACTCATTATTTGAGATAAAACCTAAGGCAAACCACACAAATAAATGGCCATGAAAATAAAATTAGCAATGGCTTTGGGCCCTAAATTTAGGCAATTCTTCTGAGAACCTAGATAACTCTTGAGGAAAGTTTTCTCTTGATTTGTTTGAATGCTAAATAGACCAAAGGAACTTTAAACCAAAGCCAGCTTTTCCTGTTGCCCACACCCCCTCCAAAGCATTTCCCCTGTTCTCACCTGACAGAGCTGAGGATAAGGAGTAGAAGAGAAATTCAGCTAAGGCCACCTGCCTCAGTGGGGACCAGGAGAGAAGGAAGAAGAGGAAAAGAGCAGCAGCATGGAGATCAAGACTCCAACAACAGCACTGCTGCACACCGGCCATACAGAAATTATAGCAGGAACATTCTTCAGGACTGATCTTCCCTGGGTCTAGTGATGACTTTGGCACAATGTGCAATGTACCCTCTTCTGCATGTGGCTGGTGTACCGTGGATGCTCAATACTTGCAGTGGTAGCTGCCAAAGCTGGGGTGCTATATGTTTTAGTCGAAGAAAATAATCATCTTTGGTTATTTTCCTAATTAGGGACTTGGGAAATGGAAACTAGGCTTTTTATGGTAAACTACTTGAGTTAGATAAGGCTTCATTTGAAAGGAATTGATGGCTTGGTTTGAGAGTAACAGTAACTGGATAATTAGCCAATCATTGGGACCCAATTCTGGATCTGTCTGTATCAAGGTTAGTACAGTAGAGTGGTTGGAAGCACCGGCTCTGAATTTGAATTTCAGCTCTGCTACTGACTACTAATACAACTGTGGGTAGGTCATTTGACTTTATTCCTCAGAGATTTTTCTTTTCTTTTTTTTTCCATGTTTAAAATGAGAACAACTACTAATATCTGTGCAGTAAAGAATTTAATCTGGCATATGTAGAGGTCTCGCCTGTGACCTTGAGTGTTGGAGGTTATCTCCAAGCCCTTGGATTGTCCTGTCTGATACTAGTGTCTTTGTTTACCTGGGGGTTTTGGACCATGACAGAAACTTTCTGAATGTGATTTATGGTGGGAGCTTTGAGTCATTTGGTATTAGCTTGACCTATGAAGGAGCTGGAAACTGAGGTCAGCCAATGGGCAGTTGACAATGGAGCCCCAGTAGAGGCCCTGGAGGCCAGAGCTCAGGAGAGCTTCCCTGTCTGGCGGTGCTCTGTGTGTACTGTCATGCATCATTGCCAGGAGGAGTTAACGCTGCCCACAAATCCACAAGGACATGACAGCTGGAAGTTCAATGTTGAAAACCTCCTGGATTCTGCCCTATGTGCCTCTTCCCATGGTTGATTTAATCTGTGTTCTTTAGCCATAATAAACTATTAACCATAACAGCTTCCACTGAGTTGTCCGAGTTCTTCTATGATTTACAAGGGTAGTAGAGGGTCCTCAATACTAAGGGTAGTCTTGAGGACCCTTGAACTTACAATTGATTTGAAGGTGAGGGTAGGTTTATGGACTGTGTACCCTCGAACTGCATACTCTTTCGCAGGGCTTTAACTTAGATGACATGTGTTATTTAAGCACTCTAATAGTGCCCCACACAGAGGAAACCTTGGATAAGCCAGCTATTGGGTATTGTAATTATTATTTTGTATCTTCTGAAGTAATATCATGCTGAGAGTGAAGAATCTGAGAAGTCACTCAGCTGGCATTGCCAAATATAGCAAGTAAAAATACAGGACCTACCTCTACTCTAAAATCTTGTTCATCTGAAATTCAAATGTAATTGACTTTCCTGTATTTTATCTGGCAACTGTATACATTACCCAATGTATTTTCCGTATAGAGGGGCTGATGTCCACAGAGGTAAACCTGTTAGTGTGTCCATACTCAGAATGTGGTTAACCTAGAACAGGAAAGCAGATTGTTTGATTTTTAGGCACTTAGGGGAAAAAGCCCACTAAAAATTATGCTGCAGTAGAGGAGAAATCCTGCTAGAGGAAGACTAATAAGGGAATATAAAATCCCGTGATGCCTAAGAGGGGTTGTAGCTTTGTACCCACATCCACTCCGTCAGGGAGCCCTGGGAAATCCCCTGAGTTCTACCTAGGGAGTCATCACTTGACAGTGAAGTTTAAGTTTTATGTGGTAGGACAGGCCACTCGAAATCCATTCGGACTATACCTTGGCTCAATGTCTTGATACTGTAAATATTTTTCTTGACTGTTTCAAGAAAATTGGCATTTTCTGGGTACCTGTCATATGTATTGGAGGATTCCGGGGGATGTTCCCCTATGTTTGTTTTGTTCTTTGTGGTCACCAAACATTAGCACTTCTGTCTCCACCATAGCTTACAGCAGGAAGCCAAGAAGATGGGAGAATCTCCATTTCAAAAATGAGAAAATTGGGGCTCAAAGATTTTTTTCTGGTGGTGCCTGTGGCTCAAAGGAGTAGGGCACCAGCCCCGTATATCAGAGGTGGCAGGTTCAAACCAGGCTCTGGTCAAAAACTGTAAAAAAATTTTTTTTTTCCATACCTAAGATCACCGTCTGTTATGCTGAGAAGAAGGTGTTACATAGTCTATATCTTGGTCCAGAGATTTTCATTATTCATCAGTTCATGATTCCAGACATATATAGGCTGGATTAGATGTGAATCAAAGAACCAGTTCTTCCCATTAGAGTACTTTGGTGTGGTGATTCTATTGTTAATACTGAGTGATGTAATGGGGAGGACCGACATCTCTGCACCACGCTGACAGGATCCACTCTGCCTCCCCACACAGGGTGGAGCTACTGGGAAATTTAACTTCCGTGGGTCTCAATAATAACAATATCTACCCGACAGGGCTGTGGTGTGCCTCACAATGAGATGATGTCTGTAAAGTGCCTGACATACTGTAGGAGAAATTGTTCAAATGTTAATATCCTTTCCTTTTAATGCTACTAATAAGGAATAAGATGAAGTATTGATGACCTTCTCTTGATCATCATATTTTCATTCGGGTAGGGGAGAAAATGGTGAAGTTGCTCATCAAATATTTCTTCTAAATTGTTTCCACAGGTTCTAGTTTTTATTCTTCTTACAATTTTTTAAATTTTTGTTTTACTTGAGAGGATTAATGGGATACATGTGAATGTGCAAAGCATTCATGATAGCAAATATGTGGAAACAACCCAAGTGCCCATCAATACATGAGTGGATTAATAAAATGTGGCATAGGTACACCAGGGACGTTTCTAGTTTTTAAATGGCATTTGATTTTAAATTATACATTTTTGGCTTAAACATTCATGTTTAGCTTGAAGGATCCATGGAAAACTTTTGTCTTATGGGTGGTCTAAAACTGGTTTAGATGAACCTGTTTATTTTTCAGATAATTCAGTAACAATCCTGTTTTGGCTTTGCTACCCTGGATTGTATCACGTCTTACAAACATATGAGTAAAACATGCTGATGTAGAAAACAAAGGTGCTTTAATGCAAAACAAACATAACCTTTCCAAATCAAGAGGATTAACTACAGACTTGTCTATACAACCTGTCTGACTAATGTCTATAGCATATTTGGCTACAGAAATTGTTTAAATCATCAGCATAGAAATATACAAGGCTTACTTGACAACCTGCCACAATTTTTTTTTTTTAATCCAGAGAAGAATCGCAGTACCACTCTGACCTCATTAAAAGCAAAGCCAGTTGATTTAGACTCATGGTTTTTAAAGTCTTCAAACTGATTTTGGAAATTATTGACACTGAGGCATAAGAAAGGGTAGATTTATCCTCTTGATTTTCTGTGATTTTCTTAACCCCCTGGAGGTATCTGCCTGGAATATTTAAAAGGAGAAGCCTTTAGCTTCTTGCTTCTCTTTTTCTTAGAACATTGGCTGCAAGTCGAATTCACCTGGGGATTTTTTACTATCCTGATACCCAAATCTCAATTGGGACAAATAAATCAGAACTTCTGGGAATGGAGCCCAGGCAGCCATATTGTTTTAAAGCTCTCCAAGTGCTTCCAGTCAAGATTCAACATCTGTCTTAGAAAAGTCAAATCTTTAGCCAGAAAAAGTTTCTACCCAACTGAGTGTTATTGTCACCTGGAGCCCTGTGGGGAGACTATCATTACTGGGGCTCCAATACTAAGGTGCTCTGATTTCACTGGTTTGGGATTTTTCTCTTTTAGACAGCAATTTCCCTGTAATTCATATTTACAACTAAAACCACAGCTTGATCCCTCTAAGAAGAGGCAAGAAACACATTTTCCTTCTTTGGCAAATTTCTGTGTGGTGCTTACATGTATCAGTTCCCAGGTCTCATTGTATTTTATTAAATATTTTTACCTTTCAGTTCCATGCAAATACTCATGTGATTAAAACAAAACAAAAGAAAAAAGATGAATACGTACTTCTAAAAAAAATACAAATAAACAAATGTGCAGATAAGAAGAGCAAATATTTTAACAGCCTAAAATATTAAAATGATAGAAACTCAACAGCAGTTAACTTATTTTGAGCATTTACAGTGTCAGAAACTATGCTAAATGATTTTTGTGCATTTTCTCATACAAACTTCACAACAATCTTGTGGGGTGAAGATGATTGCTCACTTCAGTTTTTCAATGTGAGAACCAAAGGTTTATTGAGATTTTTTTCATTATCAAGGTCATACACTTATGACGTGGCAGTGTCATATCTAAGAGATTACCCCATTCATCAGCTAAAATGTTAGTTCCTCACAGTTTCATGGATGCTGGAAAAAGACAAGAGACTCCTGGACATGAAGGAGTCAAGGCTGCACAAGTGTCATGTTCCTGTTGGTTTCACCTGCCCCCCAGGTTCTGGGGGGTGGTAACGTGTAGGTAGAACAGGCGGATGCTATGTATGCTGTGGATTTGCATCACAGCCAAGGAATACCAGGCTTAGGAACTCCCCAGCTATGATTTGACAATGTCCTCTCAGGTAAAAGGCGGGATCATACCTGTGGAGCATATTGCGAGGGTACAAGTCAAATCTGTTAAGTGTAGAACATAAATGTCTTCACACGATAATCAAGTAAATGAGGCTAAGCTATGCTGATTGGTTTGATGTAAGCATGTCAGATTGTATAAAAAAACACATTGTACCCCACAAATGCATAAATGTATTCATGATCTATATGTATATGACTTAATAATAAAAAAAAAGTGCAGCTTTTAAGAGGCTATTAGGATATATGGGCTCCTCCATCAAGAATGGCATTTGGTACCATTAAAAAGGGGCTTGATGAAGGGAATCGAGCCCCTTTTGCTCTTCTACTTTTCACAATGTGGGGGGAGTCCAGCAAGAAGACTCTCAGCAGATACCTGAGCTGGTGACTTGATCTTGGACTTTCCAGCCTCCAGAAGTGTAAGAAATAAATTTCCATTCTTTATAAATTTTCTAGTATGTAGTATTCTCTTATGGAAGCACAAATGGACTAAGGCAAACCCCATGCTTAGGAAGCCCCAATCTTTTTAATGAGCTATGTGCAAACTTATTCAACATTGGCCCTCAATCAAGATGTTATCTTTATTAACTGGACTCAAATAAATATGCTCTCTGCTTCAGAGACACTTGGGCTATCTCTGTTGTCTGAGATTGTTCGCGATACAAATGTCTTTGATAAGATACTCCAGAATAGAAGCTGTAAGTGCATCAGCTGTCAAGATGTGCAGAAATTCAAGAGATGTATAGAGAATGTCTTAAAAGTTATTCATGCTTTTAACTGCAATACAGCCTCTCCTTGTTAAACTGAACAAATAATTAGAAGAGAGGAGATTGGAGCATAAAGTTCAAAGGGTAGAGTAGGAAAAATTAAGGGAAGAGTAAAGCAGTTGTGTGCCATTTACAATTTTTCATGTAATAGTTACTGACTTAGGATATGAATTATCTTTCTTAGGAGCTAATCTATATCCTGTTTCTGTTTAGTTTGAGCTTCTTTACTTTCTCTCCTGGCACCTTCAAAAGTCATTGAAAAAGGTATAGAGATGAAATGCTCTTCCATCAGAGCATTACGCGAGGAGGTGAGGTCTTGATGCTTCCTCTAGTGGGATATAACGACTTTATTCATAGCGCTAACATTGTGAATAAGACATCGTTACTGACACGGTATTGAACCATGGCCAGACTGTAGAGTCCGTAATTGCATTGTTTCCATGTGAAATATCATTTTTGGCAACCAGACTTTGAATAAACTTCTGGGATGAAATTCACTATAAATGGAGAGTATTGTACGAGGTTGTATGCACACAGATGTTAAAAATACAAATTTCAAAGTCTCTTTTTTATTGTTTCTTTAATGTAATGTGACTAGGTGCAACATATTCTCTAATACATTTTTCAGTAGAAAAATTCAGCAAATCACTTAGCAAAAATATCTTAGATACAACAAGGTTGCATACATTCCAATATCAACTGGATAAATTACCTAAGTATATAACATAAGAGTAGGATAATAGAACATAAACTCAAATGAGGCATATATCAACATGGTATGAATTATAATGTTTTAAGATATAAAGTGTCTATTCTTCAGTTTATAGATGAATGTAGAGGTTCAGTGAGTGCTTTGCTGGCTTCCTACCCTTCTGAGAAAAGCCAATAATTATCTTAATATCTCCTGAAATGATCTATAAGTAACTCAAATTGATGACAACTTGAGTGGTGCCAAATGACTTGGCAAAAAGTCAGAGACCTGCTCTGTAACTCAATGTAATGTTATTTGACTGACGCAGCATAATCTTAGGTATCTAGTACAAAATTGGGAAGCATTGCTCTCTCCAAGCCATCAACATGAGAAAAATAGAGCTCTGAACTATATGCGTTGAAAAGGATTCATTTTCTTCTGGCTATTAGCTCGTTTAATATGAGACCATTGAGTCTGGGACTACTGGCCTATGTAAATGAGCTGGATATGCTTAGAGACATCGTGGATGCTTCACTATCCAGAGAGAATAAACTGGCCAATAAACGACAGAGGGTTGAAAGCAGAGGCAAGGTTTTCCCTACAGAGTGATGGTGTAGAGAAACCTATTCCTGGATTCTGAATATCACTTTTCTTAAGGATTATTAGTCTTAACTCCTTCCATTCCTGGTTCCTATTGAGGTTAAAAAGATAACCCACTTATTTACTTAAAATTATCCCTATGACATTCTTGGCAGTAGCTTATTTCCCTAAATATGTCAATATAGCAGTCCTATTGACATAGTTGCAGGGGCTGGAGACAGCATGGCCTCTCTCTTTTCCCTTATCTCTTACCTGTGGTGAAGGAGACATTCTGTGGCCTTTCCACTTCAATGCGTATCACATGGCTCGAACTTCTCTATTTTATTACAATCTTCTTTTCATTACCACATGCTGAATTTTTTCAGAAAAAATGTTTTATTTTTAGCTGCTTAAAAAGATTGATGTCAATATTAGGGGTAAGTTTTGAATAGAAGCTAATTCTTAAAACATCTCCTTTAATTTAACTTAATTATTAAACAAATATGAAAGCGAATCCACAATGAACCAGGTAGAAGCTATACGCTGCAGACAAAGAGATGAATTATTCATAGTCTGTTCAATTAAGGAGTTTATAGCCCTGCCTGTCAGCCCTGCCAGTTCTCCTTGCTAAGTAAATCACTTGGAATTTTTAACTAGCTGGTGTAGGTATGAGTTTTCTAAAATTGGGAATACAACTAGGAGTAACATATTAGATTAAATATGTTAATTTTCCTGGCCTTTCCTTTAATACTACAAGAATTACACTAAAAAGCATCCTTAAAAAGCAATAATAATAATAATAATAATAATAATAATA
Source organism: Perodicticus potto (assembly GCA_963574655.1). Lineage (NCBI taxonomy): Eukaryota > Metazoa > Chordata > Mammalia > Primates > Lorisidae > Perodicticus > Perodicticus potto. Next base: position 38,053 of record CAUYRH010096741.1, read on the forward strand.
ATAATAATAATAAAAGTCTACAGTAGATTAAAAACATAGGCCAATTTTTAAAAATGCTGGAATGCTCATGGATAAGTGGTAATTGACTTACAAAGCTATAAACATTTTACATCTAAGCCTACTGGTAGAAAGGCTAAGAAAAACTAAGCCAATATGCCCTATGGATGCCTAAAAAGCCCAAGGAGTCGGTTGCACTCCGTGCCTCAGCCTGGAGCATATAAGGTTGCACTAAAAGCTGAAGATCAGCTGAAAGTCTAGAAATTATCAGTTAGACCACCCCTCCCTGACTCCACATGGTTTTCTTTTGCCAATCCATGAAGACAGGTACAATTTTCTCCCTGGAGATATTGAGTCAAACAAGTCCTGATTGAGAATACCTGGCACACCCGTGGGTGGGGCCACACTGGAGCAGAGCGATTAAAGATGTAAAGCTATGTGCCGACTTTGAGATTCTTACACCACCTTTCTCTGACTTGGTCTCTGGAATGCTCTCAGCAGGGTGATTTTCCCAGGCAAGAGGTTGGAAAATTGCTTTTCTGGGAAACTCAACAGGCTAACACCAAAGCCTTGCACTGTATTTGGGGTCTCCAATGAAATGACTGGCTTTTAATTCAATCGTGATATGGTAAAGCTCTTTGTCGAGTTAAATCATGTTCTGTATATGGAGCCTCCAGTCATCATTCCAGTGCCCTGTTTACATGTTCTGTATATGGAGCCTCTAGTCATCGTTCCAGTACCCTGTTTACATGTTCTGTATATGGAGCCTCCAGTCATCGTTCCAGTACCCTGTTTAAAATATGAGAAAAGAAATAGTCAAAAATCAGCTTTCAAGGAAACCTCTAAGAGGAGAAAGGAAGGAGGGAGACATAGGGAAAGAGTAAGGACATAGCCAGTTAGGGTAATAGGCAAAAACACATACGTGACACATACTCACCCGCATACAGACATACCCCCACATCCTAATTAAAGTCTTCCTAAAGACTGAACATATGAAATAAGAACAAGGAACCTCAGAACAAAGAACAGTCAGATAACAAGAAAGACCTCTTAGAATTTTTTAAAAAATGATAACATGATACAAGATGTCTGTAAGAAATGAAAAAAAACAAAAAAAACAAAAAAAAGCAAAACAAAAAAAAGGTAACATGAACTAAAACAGGTTTGAAGAATAAATTATATCTTTCATAAACTACAAATTAAAAACAATAGGCCTAGAAGGTCCAATTTTCAAATAATATGTATTCCAAAAGGAGAGAACAGAGAAAAAGAGATGGTAGGGAATTACCAAATTACAAGAACATTTCCCACTTTGAAGAGCTCACTAATTTTCCCTCAAGAAACATCAAGTGCCTGAAAATGTGTATCATCTGGATAGTTCAGTATATCAATGAAGAACCTTTAAAAATCAAAGGTTTCAGGGGCGGTGCCTGTGGCTCAAGGTGTAGGGCATTGGCCCCATATGCTGGAGGTGGCAGGTTCAAACCCAGCCCCAGCGAAAAAACTGCAAAAAAAAAAAAAAAAATCAAAGGTTTCAAAGAGAAAATTACCTACAAATGAATTAAAAGTCATAATGGAATTATAGTAATGCTAGAACATAGAGCAGGAAATGGCAAACTGTGGGCTGTCTTTTCAGTAAAGTTTTACTGGAACAGAGCTATACCCCTTTGTTTACAAATTCTCTATGATTACTTTCAAGCCATAACCATAGAATTGAATAGTTGCAACAGAGGTCTTCAGATGGCTCAGAAAGTTTAAAATTTTGATATCTGCCTCTTTATAGAATTTTTTTTTTAAATTTCAGATTAATATAAGGGTGCATACAATTAGGTGACATTGTTTGCATTTGTTAGGTAACGTCCAAGCTGTAATTGAGCCCTTCACCGAGGAGGTGTGCCCTGTATCCTTACATTGACCTGTTAGGTGAGAGTTTACAGCCTAAACTTCTAGAAGACAAGAGTAATACCTTCAAAATTCTGAGAAAATGTGATTTACAGCTGATAATTTGGATTGCCCACATTAAACAGCAATTATGAATGTAGAATAATGACCTTTTCAGGCATGTAAAATTATGAACATTTTACTTGCTAAACACCCATTCTCAGAAATCTACTAAAAATATGAAAAGGATCTGCAGGGAAATTGATTAAACAAGTTTTAAGATGAAATCTGCAGAGTAAATAATACACCGTGAAATGGGTATGTAGAGGGTTTAGGAGGTATATTCTGGTGAATAAGTGACATTTGCTGGAACACCTGATAAATATATTTAGAGGAGAATTGAAGCCCTTGCTATGATTTAGTGCTAAGTACATATATATTTTAAAGCAAAACTAAAATTTTGCCTTAAATTTTAATAAGGACAGCACACTTAGTGGCTTAGTTGTAAACAGTATTTACCTGGTCATACTAAAGTAACACTTAGTGCTAATTTAACCCTAAAAGATGATATAGCCATGCTTGGAAGTTGGGCATGGGAGAGGTGTGTATAAATTCACCTGTGATTGTGTATGAGGAAAGGAATATACCGAAGCTAATCTTCCTCTTCCGTGAGAAAATTAAATACAGTAGAATCTCTGTAGGTGGACCACCCCGGGGACTGTAACATCTGGTCCATGTATGGAAGAAGTCACATAAGGAACCAGGCCTATTGTACTGGTACATATAGGTGGTACATGTCTGGTCAATGAAAATTAAGTCAACTTAAGGAGCTGGGCAATGTAGGCAGTGGTCAACTATGGAGATTCTATGTAATTAATAGTGTAACCATGCTATTTTGAAATATGGCTGTTAATGCAAAAAAGGTAAAATAGATGAAAGTGATTAGTTCTTATGAGTGAAAGTTGATTGTTGGCAGAAATATTGGGAATGAGAAGAAATATGACAGAAGAAAACTTTTCCATTGTAAGTCCAGCATATTCTTTGTTTCTCAAATTGTGAGCTTGTGCTATTTTAATAGAAAAGGAAATTAAATCTTAATGAAAATATGAGATCTGAAGGTTAATCATTTAATAATTTGGGCCTATTTGAAAATTTTAAATGTCCAACTATCACATACAAAAATCAGATATTCATGGATGCTAAAAGTTTTTCAGGGTGAAATGTTACCTTTTTGCAAATTAAAATTTCCTTCACTTTTATTGCACACAGCTGCTTCAGAATGAAAGCATAGATTGGAATCCCTGGGAATTTGAAAATGGTTCACCTTTCTAGAAATGGGTCAAATATTCAATGGAAAATTGGTGAAAATATAATTTCTTTTAGCAGTTCTAGCAATCTATAATAAAGGCACTCATTGCAAGGATTTTTAGAAAGTAAAACTAACTTTAAGGTAGAGGGTTTAATGCCAGAAGAAAATTAATCAGACATAATTATAAGAGATGAGGATAGATACAAAAATCTGCTCATTAGATTGAAAGATTAACTTGACCTACAAATGGGGAATTTCAACTACATTCTTAGAGCACTGAATACGCAATCCCTATAATAATGGCTAAGGCTGTTATGCAAGATTTATAATACACTTCCATTGGTAATCATGATTTATAATGCAATGCATATTTTTATGGAGATTCAATCACATACCTTCCCAAAGAAATTTTTGTTTCAAGCGCACCATGGGAACTATAACCTAAAACTTCACCAGTGTTTTCACTAAAATTCACAGAAACATGCCAGAAACATAGTTCAGTCAAATGTCAAAGAAGAAAATAAATTTATGCATAACTTTATAGAAATATATATTTAAAAAAAACAGGCTGTGCCTGTGGCTCAGTGGGTAGGGCGCACCGGCCCATATACAGAGGGTGGCAGGTTCAAACCTGGCCCTGGCCAAACTGCAACAAAACAAACAAACAAAAAACCATGAGAACTGTACAATTTTAAGATTTCCTATTTCTAAATCTTAGAGAAAACAAAGTGACAAAAAAATATATGGATGCAAAATAGTGGACAGATATGGTTAAGAATCAAAATCATACTGTAGAAAAAGCAATTTTGGAATCTGGTTGTTAGCAAGCCTGAAATTTTAGAGCTGCAGTCTCCTAATTGTTTTCCAATTTAAGGTTTTTTTCTGTAAAGGACATGTGGTCCAACTGTCAGTTACTGTTCTTGAGTTTCTTAGCAAACTATGGGAGATGCCCTGATCTGATACATACTCCTTATTTGTGCTTTGAGCTTCTCCATCAAATTCCCCTGGACTCCCTTAGAAAAGAAGATAGATGGGAAACGAGAAATTTCAAGGCTACAGCCACTCTTTCTCATTTTTTTGTTTTAAAGTGTATTTTAAAAATAACTTTATTCAACATAATTCAATAGGAACTAGTTCCTGAAGGAAATTTTTTGGGTGATACTAGAAAGAGAAGTTGAATACTGAACCAGCAACAAAAAAAGCACAGCAAATGTCCACCACAATGCTTCCACTCCTGTGGCTGCCTGCCCACCCTCTCTTCCTAGAAATAACTGGCCTTACATTGTTAGTCAATGTGCAAGTAGCATCACAGTCTCCACTTTGCCTGGAAGGATGCTGGAATGAGGTAGGAATCTATACAAATGCATGGGAAATGGCTAACGGTTTGGCCACATGTTGTGAAAACTGGAAAAGGTTTAATTGGGGAAAGTAGTGGCAAGATCTGGAAGAAAAACGTGGATAAACCTCTCAAACTAAGTCTGCAAATGCTCATCTTAGTCTCTATTTTAAAGGCTATTCTAAATAATCAAGTAGGTACAATGTTCACTCTGTTTTTTTTTTTTTATCACTTACCAAGGCCATTTTCATGATTTTTTCAATGAGTTCACAAATAAAGTGATTGTATAGGGAAGATATGCTCCATTCTGTCATCCTACGCTTAATAGAATATACTTCTCACCAAGGCTGACCCTGGCTATCTCCATTGTTGAGTCCAGTATACCAGAAAGCAGCTGGCCTTCAAGTGATTTTATACCTCTGTGACCATCAAGACATCTGGTAGCAGACAGATTACACTATAACTTTTTTTCTTTTAAATAATGCATTTTTAATTGCCTTTGCCTATTGATTTGTTTAAGCAAGAATGATGTACATGATGATGTAGAAATATCCTTCTGAAAATCAGAAGACCTAGAGTCAAAGCTCAGCTTCGTATCTGTATAAGCTTTCTTGGCCACAGTATTCTTCACGTTCAAAATGGGAATAATAATCCCTACACCTAGTGTTGCCATGGTTATTACATGAGACATTTAATATGAAAATATTTGCGAAACAGAAAGCAGTTTAAGTAAGCAATTATTAATAATATACCTTTTAGTACATATCAGCTTGTTTTTCAGAAAACCAACAAAAGTGTGATGACATTTTTCACTCTGTGTCTGACAGTATTTTAGGTACTAAAGATAGGGCGCTGGCCCCATATGCCGAAGGTGGCGGGTTCAAACCCGGCCTCGGCCGAACTGCAAAACAGAAAAATAGCCAAGTTTTGTGGTGGGCGCCTGTAGTCCCAGCTACTTGGGAGGCTGAGGCAAGAGATTCGCCTAAGCCCAGGAGTTGGAGGTTGCTGTGAGCTGTGTGATGCCACGGCACTCTACCGAGGGCAATAAAGTGAGACTCTGTCTCTACAAAAAAAAAAAAAAGAAAACAAAATGTATGTTTTTGGAAAGCCTTTCTAGTGGTCAGATAAAAAATAAACAGATTGTAAGTAAACATAGAGTGTTACTTTTGATTTTTCTTTGATGTTGGTAATACAATAAAGCAGAGTGATGCAAACTAGGGTTATGGGGAAAGCTCCTTTATTTTTTATCTTCAAGGAATCAGAATTAAAGAAGGGAGCCAGTGGCAGAAATGAAGACTTTGTTTGTGGACATTTTCAAGTAGGTATGCCATGTAAGAACATGATATTCAAATGACTAGTTTAACCTCAAATATAAATGTGGGAGTGTTTAGTGAGAGTTTTTCCAATACCTTAAAGCTATTGGAAAGCATGAAATAACCTAATGAGAAAATACCATACAAAAATTAGATATAAACCCAGGTATGAGTCATAAGAAATTCATGTATTTAGGGGTTGGGTCAAGAAGAAGAAATTCCCTAAAGACTGAGATTGAATGGTCACAGAGGAAAACTCAAAGTATGCAGTGATGGCGCAAAAGAAGAGTGTTTCTGTAATAAATGAGTGGTCAGTTGTGTTAAAAACTGCTAAAGGTTTGAGAACTATACCTAAACCTATTCCTTTTTCCCAAATTATTTCAAAGAAAATCTCAGAGATGATATTATTTTCCCAATAGATATTTCAATTTTCCTTTCTAAAACAATTTTAAAGCTTCTCCATTATAATTCTTTAAACACTTGAATTGACAATACTTCCTTAATAGCATCAAATAAATGTCAAACTTATTTGTTTGAATTTATAGTGGCCCCACAAATATTATCAAATATTTGTTGTCCAATTTGTTTCAGTTAAGATTCAAATAAGGTCATCATAAGGTTCAAGGACATGACATGAGTTATTTTGAAGAAAAGGAATGACTACATCCTCCCCTGCTCTATTACTACTAATAATATGTGGTGTTCATAATCTGGGTACAAAAAGTGCCCATTGTGCTTGGTATGGCCATTCTTTCATGGCTTTTTTTGTATTTAGAGTTAGGAAATACTTTCTTTTCTTTTATGTTGAGATAGGCTCTCATTCTTTGCCTGGGCTAGAAGGCAGTGGAGTCATCCTAGCTCACTGCAACCTCACACTCCTGGGCTCAAGTGTTCCTAGAGCCTCAGCCTCCCAAGTAGCTGGGACTACAGGTGCCAACCACCACACCCAGTTCCTCTTTCTATTTTTAGTTGGGAAGGGGACTTGCTCTTGCTCTAGCTAGTCTCAAACTCCTGGCCTTAAGTAATCTTCCCATTTTGGCCTTCCAGAGTGTTAGGAATATAGTGGGAGCTCCTGTACCCAGCCAGAAAACTTTTTTTAAAGAAAAATTCACCATGAGTTTGCACTGGTATTTTTAATTCAAACTCAAGACTTCAAGGGGTTTCACTCAACCATGTGATTATTTTGTTACATTTGTGTCCTACTGTGGGCCATCTGTGCTGCTGCTCTGCTGCACCTCCCCATTTCCTGTAGTTGTCGTCCAGCCGCTGGGGCAGGGCTGGTCCTGGTGCCAGGTGCACAGACATGGCGGAGCTGGCTGGCAGCATGGGAAGTACGCATGGGATGGAGGAGGTCTGCTGGGCACAGCACACGTGTGTATGAACCTGGGAAGCTGAGGTGACAGGTGCATGGGCAGGGTTGAGCTCAGGGCGCAGCAGGTGTGCAGGGCACAGCAGCCTCCAGGCCCACCAGGTGTGTGTGCCGCCTTTGTCCCATGGGAAGTGCAGTTGGGCAGAATCGCCTGGACCACAGCACTGGGTGCCAGCCTTTCACTGGCTGAGTCTCTTGCTCTGCCCAGGGCCCATTGGTGGTGGGGTGCATGTCACCTGCTCACTGGGCACAGGGGAGTGCCACCTTTCCCTCTTCCATCTCTGGGCTGGCCAGGGGAAAGGGAGAAGCTGCAGTCATAGGTCTGGACCCTGAAATAAAGTAGCGATCCAAGGTTAAGTTGTTATAATGGCTCCAGTCACAGGACGCAAGACCCACATTCGGCTGTCTCTTCTCTCTGGAGTAATACGGCTGCAGGGCGTCCAGCAGGTCTCTGTATTTGTCTGGAAGCTGACTTCAAGGGAAGAGCCCTCCTGCCACTCCAGCTGCCTGGGATTCTCGCGCTATCCTTTTCACATGTGTGGGTGCCTTCCCTAATTACCTCCACTCCTGCTGAGCAGCTGGTCCACTTCTATCTTCTTCACTTCCCCTCTGCTTCCTCTCCATGCGTTCCCAGAGCTCTCAGATGATGGAGCCACAGACAGGTATCTGCTCACCAGTTTCAATCCTGTCCACAAGAGCGGCATCTTCCAAGCTGCTTCTAGTCCTCTATTTTGGCCTTCACTTCTTTAAATTATATTTCTTAAAAGAAACCCTTATAAAAAATTTTTAGACAGGCAATGATTTTGAAAGTTGACAACCCAATAGCTTTCCTAGCAAAATATTTTTAGAAAAGTTTCTCTACTAATAGATGAAAGCAAATAAATGAAAATTATATGAGAAAATTGAGCATCAAAAATAGTTAACATAGTTATAAAATAATATATGTTAAATATTAATTTTAAAAAGAGAACACAATTAGAAAAAATGTAAAAACTGAATTAAAAATTCCCAGGTTATTTTAATAAAAACCATGTGGTTAGTATGGAATGCAAGAAGTACTTACATCTAGGCTAAATTTCTTATCCTGCTGATGTGAAATATAACGTTTTCTTTTTCATTTTTGATTGTAATAGAGAAATAAAAGCTTAATTTCAAAAAGCTACATTAATTTAAAGCAAATATTAAAGAATGATTTAAATCATTTGAGAAAAAAATTTTAAGAAAACTCAAATATTAGAACTATATTAGAAAGGAGAAATTAAGCAAGAAAAGAGAAGATAAATACCCTAAGCAAAAGTGAAAACAAAGAAACAAGACTTTACACTATTTATAGCAAAGACACTAAGACAAAAATGATGCACAGAGGAAGATTCCACACAAAGGAATACTGGAGCTCCGTTACGTTTTCTGATTATCCAGCATTTTTGAAAACTACTTATGTTTGGCAAATTTTCTACTTATATATTCAGATTTCTCAATGTAATAAAACAGAATGTTCGTTTTGCCAGCATCTCCTGTAGTTGAAACACCAAGCAAGTGACCAGGCAAACCTGATTAAACTAATAGGTGCTAGACAGCAGTTCAGAAGTGAGCAGTGTTGAAAGGGAGACTCCATGAGGAATCCATGTTGGTAGTCATGCTAGCCAGTACAGTACTTAAGCACTTGGCTCTCAGCAGTAAATTATCTAGAGAACTGAATTCCTGGCACAAAGTGGTATCAGTACTAGATGCGAACAAAGTCTTATCATTGGCAGTCATTTACATTCTAGTCTAAATTGTTCAGTGATGATGGCAATAGATATTCCCTCATTGGGCCGGTTCTGTGATATGCCCATGGCATTATTTCTGGAGTCTTAACCCTTAGGGGGTTCCTCTATCCTCATCAAATTTCTCCAGTTGTCTATGTCTTTATAATAAGCTCATTTGCAGCTTTAACCATTAAGCTTGACTTTTTTTTTTGTTTGTTTGCTAACTGACTAAGTAATATAGATGCTGATTCCAGAAATCGTTGTAGAAAACAAGACCTCCGGCAAATAGGAAGTGTCTGGAATTGGTCATCTGGTCTGATTCAGGCTAAAGGCCCTGAACTCTAGCCCAAATGAAAGGACATTGGCAAGAAATGTGAAGCAGCCATCTAATTTTCATCTCTTATCGCTTGCAAGGAAATGCTCTGAGAAGGCAAGTCTTTGAGGGGAATGAGAGCCCTCTGTGGGCAGGTAAGGACTTCAGAGGCTGTAGAGTGAGTGCTTGCTTCTAAGGACTTTGAAAACTTAAAACGAATTGCAAACTTAAGTCCAACATTCTTGGTTCAAGATACGCAAAGAAAATGATAGAATTTCTCTGTGCTAAGAAATAGAGATTATTAATTGTGTCATAGGGCTGAGATGCATAAAAATCAAATTCAAATTTTGATTCTGCAGTTGCCACTATTTTGCAGCTAAATTCACAGCCCTGACAGGTCTCCTATGTGAAAGTCATGAATTTGATTGGGAAGGAATCTAGACTTAAGGAGACACAAATTTAAAATGGATTGCTCACATATAGCACATCCATTTACCACCTGTATTTCCCAAAGGGGCCCTTAAAAAGAGTGTCTTCAAAACTGCTTTGGTGACAACAGCCCCATCATCCTTGAAAAGTGCTCCAGCAACTGTTCTCTATTGATTTGGGATACTGCCAGGAGACACTGCCATTAACATGGGATGTTTTATTTTAAATGCAAAGACAGAGCACTGGAGTTATTGATTTTTCATAGCCACCCTTAAATGCCAGAAGCACGGACATAATTGTGGCAACTGGAAAGTGGCACATGTGGTCCCTAGATATTTGTGGTGGCACAGATATTTGTGGTGGTGGGTAATTGTCATTGATTCCTAGGTCATAAAAAGATCAGAAGTCTACCAGAATCACACCTATTTTTGTAAGTAAGAAAAGAAAAGTCTGGTGAACAGAAGCCTGACCTAAGACTCTTACTTAGCTTTCCTTAGTCTATTCCCAGATCCAGAGCTTCTGCAGAGAAGGAAGCCTTTATCGAAGAAGGATCAGGTAAAACTTTCACAAGCCTATATAGAAAACTTCCTAATTCTCTCCCAACATGTTATGTCACCATTTGTCATTTATTAGAGTAACTACATGCTAAGAAAAAATAAATTACTGAACCTTCAAGAATCTCTGGAAATTGACTGAAATAGTTGTAAATCTTTGGTTCCAGAACATTGCCTTTATTCTCTAGTCAAAACAGGGTTTCTCTGGCTCAATAAGATGGATTTCTACCAGATTAAACTTCATGGATAGCTCACTGGTACACTAAAATAATTTTATCTATTTTCCAAATTTTGTGTATAATAGTTTATATAAATATACTCAGTAAATGGTCAAATTTCCCCAGTGCTTCCTTCCTAAGTATTTCAGGGATAAATTCTATGGTGCAAATAAACATGTAGAAGTCCCTCAAGTTTCTCCCTCTACTAATGTTGAAAACCAAAAGCAACTTTTCTATCAAATTATCTTGGTAAGATAAATGTAAAATGCGTACCAAAAAGACTGGAAGTCAATTTTATGGCAATAAAAGAGCTTACTTCTTCCAATTTCTGAGTTTCAAAAGTATAGGGCTTGAAAGAAAATCCTGCAAAGGTAAAGGGCAAGTTGCTGTAGCCTGGATTTTGGAGGTGACATTTATCACAATTGGTAGTATTACTTCATTTACTACTGGTATAGACTGAATGTCTCTGAGAATTCATGTGTTGAAACTTGTCAGTGTGATCAATTGACAGCATTAAGAGGTAGAGACTTTAAGAGATGAGTAAGTAATGACAGTGGAGTCCTCGTGGATGGGATTAGGGTCCCCATAAAAGGCCTTGAGGGAGTTTGTTCTTTTCTGCTCCTTCTACCATGTGATGATACAATGTTTATCCCCTTGGAAGATGCAACAGCAAGGCGCCATCTTGGAAGCACAGAGAGGCCCTTGCTAGGCACTGAACATGCTGATGCCTTGACCTTGAACTTCTCAGCCTCCAGAACTGTGAAAAAATACATTTATGTTCTTTATAAATTATAAGATTTAGTCTATGGTATTCTGTTATAGCAGCACAAACAGACTGGGACAACTATTGTTTATTTTGGGATAAACTTCTAGAAAATCTTATGATGAGACAAAAAGAACTAGCATCCAGATCAAGGCTTATACTTGTAGATTAGATCTTGGAGAAAAATTAACCAACTTTAGAGGCATATTTTAGAATAGGAACAGTTTGACAGTTTAGGAAGGTTCACAAAGGGTAATAATTTTATATGTGATCTATGCTAGTATTGTGGGACCCAATCTGATTGTGATGAGGAATTAATTAGTATTGATATTCTAAAATTAGGTTTGTCAATAAATTCTTCTTCACATCTTTGCCATTGACAAAAGAATAAATTGTGCAAGTGAAATCTCAGGAGCAGGGCCATGAGAGGTGAAAGAGAGAGAGCTAGCTCCCTGCCATGCTCATTATGAATAACGAAGGGGGGAGGAAAAAAACATGGTATGTTTCCAAACTATTTTACTCCATTCTAGAGAAATTGCTATCTTATGATGGATATAAAGATATATTGCTGGATAATGAAACTTTTGGGTCCCCATTCGTGTATAAATTTTTTGAAGAAGTTCCATAAACTTCCAGGAATATATGATGAGACGCAGTCAAATTAGATATCTTTATTTCTTAGGACTATTTTCTTTTCTTTTCTTTTTTTTTTTGTAGAGACAGAGTCTCACTCTCTCGCCCTCCATAGAGTGCTGTGGAGTCACAGCTCACAGCAACCTCCACCTCTTAGGCTTGAGCGATTCTCTTGCTGAGGCAAGAGAATCCCAGGTAATCCCAGGTAGCTGGGATTACAGGCGCCCGCCACAACGCCCAGCTGATTTTTGATGCAGTTCAGCCGGGGCCGGGTTTGAACCCTCCACCCTCAGTATATGGGGCCGGCGCCCTACTCGCTGAGCCACAGGCGCCGCCCAGGACTATTTTCTTATTATTTGAGTTGTCACGTTCAATTTTATGACCTCTTCTTGAATTGCATATGATTCAGCTGACCTTGATTCCTACTTCAATATGCTGCCTTAAATTTCAGGTTTGTGATAATTTGGTTATGTCATTAAGACATAACTTCATTTATAAACAATTTAAGTATAAAGATTAGAAAGATAAAAAGTAATATTAGAAAAATAATAAAATGAATAATAATCTTGAATTTCATTCAATGTTAAAGAGGTTAATATGTAACTAATTATTCCAGATTTAAAAATAGTACATATATATCCAATGTCTTTCTATATTTCTCCGGCCTGCTTCCTCTGCTGAGACAACCATGATTTAAAATTCTTGGCTGTTATTTCCTATAGATAAGTATTGATATACAAATTATTATTATTATATGTGCTTAAAAATGTACATGCCTCTTTACAAGTACAAGTGCAAATCTAGGTGCTAGTTCCACCTCCTTCACTACGATTCTGAATAACTTTACCTGTAAATAAACCACCATTTTCCTATTCTTCTTGAGGTTTGTCTATAAGTATTTAGTTCACTCATTATATCTGAGTTATAGGATTCTTTTGTACAAACAAAACATGGTTATTTATCTTTCTCCAACTGAGAAACTGATTATTGCTCTTTGTCATTATTAATAACAGTGCCATCGTTATAGCTTTGAGCTTTTCTCTGTGTGCGCCTGGGATATTATTTCTAGGAGGGACACAAAATATAGTATTGTCAAAGTCATCTTTAAAGTGACTATAACATCTACATGTTCACGGGAAGTGTATAAAAGTTGCCTTTCCATTACGTTTTCACCAACATTTGCTGTGAACTGAGATATACATTTTTCTAAAATATTTTACAATGGTATCTCATTGCCGTTTTTGATCTTTATTTCACTCTAGAAATAGGCAGCTCCGCCGTCTCCCACCAATGTCTGTGGCCTAATCCTAGGAACCTGTAAATATGTTATCTTCCATAGCAAAAGGGACTTTGAAGAAGTGATTAAGGATCTTCAAATAGGAAGATTACTTAGGATTATCTGAGTGGGTCCAATACATTTGCAAAGGTTCTTAAAAGATGAGAAAGAAAGGCAGGAGAGTCAGAGGAGGTGCAATGACAGCGCAGATGTCAGATTGATACGAGTGTTTATTTTGAATGTGGATGAGGACCACAAACTAAGAAATGTGGTCTGTTTCTGTAAGCTGGAAAAGTAATTATTTCCAATTGAATGTTAGGTACAGTGTGTATTAAATTTTGGAGGTCACATGATATTATCTCCCTCCAGAGGGGATTTATCTCTTTCTTGAGCAAGCATGTTAATCCAATCAGAAACCAAGCTGATTCAAAGTTGGGTCACAATTTTGGTAGAGCTCAGTCTACTTCAATTTCATATCTATCTCTAGGTCATGCCTTTTAGAGCACTCAACTGGGAGGCGATTGTATTATCCAGGACCCCCATCCCTGGTTATACCTGAACTTTAGTCCTTGTCTCCTTTGCATGACGAGCTTCCAGAAAATCCTGCTCTGCCTTTCTGAGTCTCCCCCTTGGCTGACTTTCAGCGTTTTTCCTGGTGCAGTTTCAGAATTTGGGGAATGTTTTATGGAGAAAACCATTGGGTCTCCAATTAAAGAATCATCGTGCCTCCAGTTTTCTTTTTTCGTCTTTTTAGACCACACATTCTATGCTAGATTTTCTTTTCCTAGAAGGATTTTTGCTCTCAGGGAAAATCCAAAATCTTAGTCTTTGCTCTCTTCTAAATCAACATTTGTGCCAGGGAAAAAAGTGACTGCAAAAAAAGTCAGCTTGTGGTTACACCAACTCCAAAATGCAGACCTCCTGGGTTTCATTCCTTCTGTAGCCTCCACTGATGCCTCCAGATACATATTTCTTATTTTTATCTGGCTTTTCCCTTTATCCTCATAAGGAACATTAGTCTTCCACAACTATTCCAGCTTACCTAGAATTAGATTATTGTCTTACTAAATACAATTCTGTGGGATTAAATCTTGTTTGTCATATCTTCTGACCCCTGCTTAGATACAATTTTCCCCTGTGTGTTTTGTTGACTTTGATGGCAAAGTAAGTTTTAGCAAGACTTGTTTTATCCATTAGTCTGTGGGCATGAATTATAACCAGGTCCTTACAAGGGCATTTAGATACACACACACACACACACACACACACACACACACATTTTTACCCATACATCAAAGCCACCTAATTCACAAAGTGGGCTCAAACATTCAAGTAGTATTTCAGTCCCTGAAAATATCACTGGAACCATACTACGTAAGACCCCAGCAAAATACCATAAAATCTCCAGATTAACAGTAACTGATATTCTATTTCTTGGTAACCTTAAGGTTATTCTATACACATGTAAGATTGGTTTTCAGAACCTTCTTGAAGTTTAGCATCTGAGATTACTCCCACTCCCCATCTTCTTTTTCATGTTAAGCTATGTGTAAAAGAGCAAATTTGTTATTTATGTATTTATGTATTTATTTATTTATTTTACAGTTTTTGGCCGGGGCTGGGTTTGAATCCAACACCTCCGGCATATGGGGCTGGCGCCCTACTCCTTTGAGCCACAGGTGCCGCCCAAGTTTGTTATTTTTTTTTTTTAAGATTTTATCAATTCTTATTAAAGTTTTTTTTAATTATTAAATCATAGCTGTGTACATTAGTGCAATCAAGGGGTACAATGTGCTGGTTTCATATACAATCTGAATTATTTTCATCAAACTGTTTAACATAGCCTTCATGGCATTTTCTTAGTTATTGTATGAAGAATTATGTATTCTGCATTTAGTAAGTTTTAGCAGTACCCTTCTAAGATGCACCATAGGTGTGGCCCCACCAATTACCCTCCCTCCATCCAATCTCCCTCCTCCCCTCCCTTCCCTTGCCCCTGTCCCCATATTCTTGTGCTATAACTGGGTTTTACCCTTCACATGAAAGCTATAAATTAGCTTCATAGTAGGGCTGAGTACATTGGATACTTTTTCTTCCATTCTTGAGATACTTTGCTAAGAAGAACATGTTCCATCTCCATCCATGTAAACACAAAAGAGGTAAAGTCTCCATCTTTCTTTAAGCCTGCATAATTTTCCATGGTATACCAAATTTGTTATTCTTTAATCCAGCTTTTCTAAATGTTTATATTAGACATTTTAAGTGTAATACTCTACCAACTTGGTTTTTCTGCTGATTATGAAGAAAAAGGATTAAGACCAATTTGCTAAAAAAAAGTCTTTGTAATCCAGTGAGCAAACTATTTAGGCACTTCAGGATAAATTAAATTTATTATGCAAATTAGAAATCATATTTTTTGAGACAGGGTCTCACTCTATTGCGTAGGCTACAGTGAAGTGGTATCATTATAGCTCATATAGCCTCAAACTCCTGGGCTCAAGTGACCCTCCTGCCTCAGTCACCCAAGTGGCTGGGATTACAGTCATGGACTACCATGCCCACCCAATGTTTTATTTACTTTATTTTATTTTCTCATAGAAACAAGATCTGCCCATGCCCACCTAATGTTTTATTTACTTTATTGTATTATTTCATAGAAACAAGATCTGCAGTGTTTCCCAGGCTGGGTTTAAGCAATCTTTCAGCCTTGGCCTCAAACTGCCAGGATTATATGTGTGAGTCATTGCACCAGGTAGAAAGTTTTGTTATTCATATTTATTGAAATAGAGTTAGGAATACTTTTTTGTCTGGTTTAAATTGCTGCATACACTTGAAAGAAAATAAAAGATGCAAAGATGTAAGTAACAAAGCAAGTTTTAAAGATTCCATAATTTGGGCTGGGATGTGGTGGCTCCTTCTTATGATCCTAGTCCTCTAGAAGGCTAGAGTGGGAGGATAACTTGAGGTCAAGAGTTTGAGACCAGCCTGAGCCAAGTGGGACCCTGTCATTACTAAAAAAAAAATAATAATAATAAAATAAATACCTTTAACAAATATAAAATGTCCATCCTTATCTTTACTCACTTTGATTACACAGAGAACTCCAACGTATTTGCAAGAAAAGAACAAGCGATCCCATCTCAGGTTGGGCAAAATATCTGAAAAGAAACTTCTCTAAAGAAGACAGGTGCACAGCCTTCAGATACATGAAGAAATGCTCATTATCCTTAATCATCAGAGAAATGCAAATCAAAACCACCTTGAGATATCACCTAACGCCGGTGAGATTAGCCCACATGATGAAATCCC